>OZ005743.1:34539062-34714191 GCA_963930735.1 Dioctria linearis | reverse complement strand
ATAGTTGTGTATATCGGAGGCAAAGGTAATTCAAACAATAGTCGAATAGCTCTGGAAAAATTGTCTAGAGCTACTGATAGCGTAGTCGACTATTTCTTTTAACCTTAGTTGGAGCAACAGTCGTCATAAATTAATTGATTACCTCGTTCATCGTTCATCTTCTAAAGTCTGACACGTTTTTGGCCTACTACTTTAGCAGGACATTTGGCTGTTACAGGAGTAGTATATATATGAAATTTTCCGCTGATTTAGAAGACTTCAGTTGAAATGAAAAATCAAAAATTCAATGGTGATGATATTTGGAACCGTGTTGACAACAAAGGCGTTATGTTAAACGTGAAAGTCCGATTGGCAAAGATAGTAGCAACAAAAATATTATGTGTTCTGCAACCGGCTGCTGCGATTTTACAGGGTCGAAGCACGGGATTGAGTGATGACATGTCGATTGTAAAATGTGGCCAGGGAGAAACTGAGGTAAGAAGAGATGTATGAGACAATTTTGGAAGAAGCTGAGAATACCACATTGTAGAAAAGAATCTCAAAATAGTTCCCATAAGACAAGAGACAAGTAAAGGCAAGACATCTGGAGGATTAGTGCTGCATGTTTAAACCCATTTAAAGTGGAATATTATGAAACTGTAGAAATAATAAAGCTGCGATGAAAAGAAGATGTGCGGACAATGAAGGTCTACTAGATTCAATTTTGTGTCTTGATGAGTTTGACAAAGTTTAAGTGTGTTCAACTTTTAAATATATAATTGTTGTATGGAAATTGATGTGAAAGAAACAATCTCTAATCGCATTTATTTTTCAAGAATTAAAATTCCTTCCAAAGAAGAGGTTACTCTTGTGAAAAGCTGAATGGTCGAGGAGATCAGAGCGAAAAATATTAGAAATTCTATACCGACAAATGGGATTCTTCAGAAATGCGTATGAACTATTTGCATCAGTCAAAACAGCTTGATGTAGTACTGCTTCATACGAATTTACCTTTTCGACACTAATTGCTATCAATAAGCCAAAAGGAATGTCAGTGGTTCACGAGATGATAGCAGGTTTGCTGTTTCTTGCATTTGAATGGAAAAGAACAGACAAAATAGCTATTGATGAAGTGCTATTCCGTAATATGCTAAATCGAACACTGCAATTACATTCAATATTTTTACCATGATGTTTTTCTTATTTGGTCCGTTTATTTTTTCTCATTGTAGGTACCTATTGTAGTTGTGATAAAATAAGTGTTCTAGACACTTATTTTTTCAAATAGATGTCCCTTCACCTGAACCGAAGTATCTGAAATGCACCGCAAATTTGCGCCCTACTTCAAATTTCTGAGTTTGTACTGCCCTGGCTGGGAGTCGCCTAGAACCATTTTGGTTAGCACTTGCTTCAAATTCTTGTTTTCGCTACCAGACAACCTGTACAGTATGGGCGGATCTTGTATAACGTCACTGACCAATCGTATAACACTCTCGCCTAGAGCACTGACAACATGATTAAATTTTGCTTTGTCTTGTGCGATTCCCGCCAAGTTAAATTGCGACTGCAGATGGAGGAACCACAATTTCGAGCAGCTTTTCCGAAAGGAGCCGGGTTAATCGTGCTGCTAACGCGAGCTGTTTCACTATTCTTTGTGAATTTCCTTTTGACACGTCTGACGAATATAGCTGATAGCTCCTCACTTATGTTTCAACCTTTTAGTGTACTTTATTAATCCTTCCAGATTGCTTAAGTTGCGATGAAAAGTAAATAGTTAGTGGGGTGACAAAAAAGGAAATCAAACGCATTTGTTAAACATTATAATATTGTTTCGCGCCACAAAGTGATGCAAGCGACATCTATTAGAAATGGAAACAACCTTAGGTTAGTGACATCCTAGTAAACTGGTTTTGGAGAACGGAATATTCAGCAAGGTTGTAGGATAATTTGTAGAGTATAAATACGGCACTACTCACATCCAGAAGGCAGTCTTATTTCAGACAGTGAAGTGAACGAAGTAAACTTTTTGGATTGCGATAATTAGAAGTACAGTACTAGTGATAAATAAAGAGTTGATTTGATAATTGTTTGTGAATTGTGAAAGTAAACAGTAAAGTTAAATAAAGAAAGAACTTTTGAATTATATCCGAAATATTGTGTTTTAAATAACGAACTAAGGCCACGCTCGTAACAATATCTATTTATTCCTTTTGACCAAATACCTTTTACTATTCATATTGAACTGTTGTTATTCCAAAATAAACTAAACTGGCTACTCAGGAAGACTTGCCAAGAGTTACTAAAGCCAAAACTTAAAAACAAAACAATTTCCTTTTCCAGGTTGCTACAATTCTCAAAAAAAAAAATACTTCGTGCAAAATCCGCAAAGCAGCTGCTCGACACGTTCCACAAAATTACAATTGATACTGACCGTTTCTCGGACTGCCAAATTCGAGTAACTTTAAGGCGGGTCGGCGTTGCGTCAGAGCTAAACGACAAGTTGGAGTCGATGCGGCTACAGGCTTATATTTGTGTATTTATGAATTACTTGCTTCATTTGTTGATGAACCTACTTATGCCATTTAATGACCACATACATCTTGGTGATTTCCTGATTTCGGCTTCAATATCTTTTATTCATGGCATCACTTCTACACAGCTATCGCAATCTATCTGCTTCTGCCTGCCAGAGTTTCGGACTTTGTGACCTCTACTGATTTTTGTGGTGCCTAGAAATGCTTAACCTTTTTCGTTGATGAATCATCACCTTTCCCGGCTCTTTTTGTTTATTAGTTATGAAGAAAGCTAATTTCTCCCAACTTAATGACTAACTTTCAGTGTACGACTGGATGAAAGAATATGACATTAACCCATTAATGCGTAGTAAAGTTAGTTCGCCAAATTACAGTGAAATTTTGAGAAGCAATTACCTGGGGCACTCTAACACAGTAAAAATAAATATTGCCGTATGATAACTAAAAGTTGTTTTTTAAGGCCTGCAAACATTAGTATCAACGAAAATCAAATGTATTAAATTTAAAATATAATTGTAAACTAGCTTAAAGTCTAGCTAAAGGAATTTCTTAAAAATACGAACCTGGTATTAGTGGACATAGTATGGAAGATGACACTCTGGATGCAATAGAATGTTGCATTTTCGCATAGGTCTATGGTGCGACCGCGAACATTTTTACAACACGAATTTGGTTGATTTGATTTCATAATTCAATGGTCCGTCCTGTCGTATCTAATTGCAGATTGTGCTGGACCCAATATTAGAAACCTTGAGGTTTGCCTTATTTGTTATTTTTCGTAGACTGTTAGCAACTGTAACGCGTCTTGCTTCTGGAAATTAACCAAAGGCATGTTTCGCTTTAGTTTTCTGTATAACAGTCACGCATTTACTACAATCGCGCCACGAGCACCTATATTTAATTTGGATCATTAAACAGTTATATAACTTTTATTTCTATGGAAAAGAATCTTCCAGAACTTTTTTCCACCGACTTTCTTTAAAATATAATGGTATCATGCAATTAACACTCTTTATCCCCTACTTAATCCAAATCATTTTATTTTCTCTCAAATTCACCTTGGGATTTCCACAGCTGACAAGCTTAAAAAAAAGATTTGTTTGTGCAGGGATTATTCAGTGACAAACATCCAAGAAAGCAGTTTTCACACTAACTTTGCTCAATTAATTACTGAGCAGGGTTTCCTCCAGATAGAACTTTTCTTATCTCTCTCTGAATTTATATTATTTGTTACCTGTCGCAGAGCTCATCATCGTTTTGCTTGAAGTATTGTAGATCTTGTTGCATTGTAACTTGTATTTTTAAGAATTAAAATATACTTGAAGATATTATGCTTTCGGAGTTACAGACGAACCAAATTTTCTACTTTCACGCGAATTCGTAATTTCTGTTCTGGAGATATAGGACATCGAAAGAAGATCGCTTTCATATAGCTGTGAGTATAAGGATTTTTTGTATAATGGAGGTGGCATATGAAAAGATTAATATTTAGGTATTTTCAAATTCAAATTCAAATTCAAATTTACTGTAATTAAAGAGCACAAGTGAGAACAATGCTCATTGATTTGCGCATACTCCTAATTAAAGATACAAGAAAATCGACATCGATTTTGAAGAAGTAAAAAAAAACCATTAAATAAAAATTAAAAATTAAAATTAAATTTACAATTAACAACAATTTTAACACACTAGAGGAAATTTATATAGTATACCAAGTTTATCATTCCATTTGTAACGCATTTTTTTTACTGAGGGCAGGGAGACGAAATATACCAAGCCAGGAGTCCAATTCGACCCATTGTGTTAACCTGATAAAAATTAAACACGAAATCTCATCAAAGCCTTCTAGTCCTCTTAATGAAACACATTACATATAGGTGAGGTATTTTTTCAGCTAATCCACAGATACGAGGGCAGACCACAGCGTGTTCAGCCTGCTCCGGGACCAGGCCGAATAAGCGCACATAAGATGTTCGTTTATCCCAGATTCTCTTTTCAGGCAAGACCGACACTCAGGGATATCAATAAATTCATTCCATCTTCGTTAGATGAGCATGTTGTGAGCGAACTGGGGTCGGTGATGAAGCCAACCACAACTCTGCATTCTTTTCTTCCAAGACCTAATGGGAAGTTCCTGTTAGGCCTACAAAGAAAAAGTTGGCTCATCCCTGGTGATGTTTCATGCGAACTTCTGCTTTGATGAGAGACCTTATCACTGAGGTGGCAATGCTTACAGCGGCTTCTGGTCCTGGAACGAAAATTACACCTGGACCGGATCTGGCTAGCAGCTCAATCCTCTAATTCCATTGACATCAGCTGTCAGTAAAACAATTGATATTATTCAAAAAATACAATTCAGTCAGTATTTGTTTTATGAAATTAGTCAATCAATTAATTATTCATAGTATGAAACTATTCTTATGTTAAGGGCATATTTATACACGATATTGCCATAATTTGCATAATTCTTAGTGAAAATATTTTAATTAACCTCTTTCTCCAGCAGGGATTAGTTTGTAAAATTGTTACAAAAAAAAAAAATAATTTGGATTATTTATTTATTGTTAGAGTACAATTAAGAAATTTTAGCCATATATTTTTAAACATTAATTAAATCTAAATGACGATTAATAGAATTGCATAAGTAGGGTTAGAATTACAGCTACGTTGGAATAAACCAATTTGATGGATGAGCAACAGAATGATAATATTTTCAATCACTACAATTATTCACCTGAATCTTTAAGAGGTGTGTTTTAATTGGTTGACAATAGATGTTATAAGGAAATTCTAATTGAAGAAGTTTGTCTAGCCGTTAATTATTCTTAGTTCTGTCTTTTTAGAGGTGAAATTTCAAGTGTCAGTTTTAAATGTTTATCTTCTTATTATTTGGAATATATCTTTAATAATCTGTTTTTTCACTGCACTATTTGCTTTTCTACTATCGAAAACTAAGGAAAGCTCTTGACAGTTGTTTGTTAAAGGAATGAAGGAAATAGCAAAATGCAATTGTTTTGGTAATTTTGAGTAGCTTAATTCCACTCAAAATATCAAAGTTAATAATAATTGTTACTAATAATTGTGTTTACATTCAAGTCTAATTACTATCTAAATTCTAATTACCAGTTAAGCGTAAATAAAACTAAGCTTGACACATTAATTTAATATTTTTTTCGACATATTTTTCTTCTAATCAATTCATGCTATTGTTAATTGATTTTGATTTTAGACGAAATTCCGTAACAATATGTTTTGTTTTTTCTCTGTTATAATACAGCAAGAAAATTAATAAATTTGATGTGTACCTACTTCAGGCACGGATCCCACCCATACTAAAGACCTCTGAAAAAAATTGCAGTAGATCTTCTGAATTTTTCCTAACAAAATGATTCACATCTATTCTTATGCACTTTTTGTAAAAAACTTAACAATTTCTGGAAGCGTTTAATACCATAGATTTAGGAACGCCGGCCCTAGCTAGAACATTGGCCTACGGTCATGGTTGTTGAAGCCAGCCAATAGAGAAAACAGAAAGTGCGGATTCCTGTACATGAGCGTCGCTTGCTCGGGATGTTTGCAGCAGGACCGAGCCTATTCATGTTAACGCGATGGAAGGTTTGTTTTAACTGAAAACAGCTGCCAAAGGGTCTTTGATAAGCCTTCCATGTAAAGGCGGCTTCTTAGATTATTATCGATATTATAACTCGTCATTGGAGAAATTCAGCGAAACTACACAACGGCGAACAAGTCAGTGTGCATTGTTGTAGTGAGTGTTATTACATTTAAAGCAAGAGATTAATTTTTAAATAATTTAATTTTATTTTTATTATTTCTTTAAATGTAATAGTTTCGTTAGAATACTTAACCCAAACGTTAAATAAAAACTAGATAAATCTGCAGATTGGAAAAGTCTCAATGAGCATGCGTGAATACATTCAGTATTTATACAGCAGATCTTACTAACAGCAAAATTGCTCCTGGTTTAACAGTATGTACAAACAAGCACTAAAAAAGAAATAGTCTGCTTTTCGCACCTATCAATTGCATCCATGTCCAGAAGTGAAACACTATCCAAAGAGAAAAATTTCTTTTTGACCAGAATGTTAGAATCTTGTCAAGACGCAAAGGCAGCAAAGTTTTCTGGTCCCTGGTCAAAACCATCAGGAGCAACTTCAGCAGTTCCTCTAATCCTTCCCTACTTTACAATGAAGTGATTGTTGACTCCCTGAATAAACCTAATATTTAGACTGTTAGATTTACTTCAAATTCTCCTTGTTCACCCACTTTACATCTCCCTTGTAGATGTGTTCAAGAGCCAATACACATCCATGCGAGAGATATGTTCAAGGTCCTTAAGGAGATCAACGTCTCCATAGCTGCAGGTCCTGAAAGTTTCAAGCCCCCGTTAGAAAAAACCTGTGCCTGATTCTTGGCAAAGCTCTGTGAAAACTATTATACTTATTTTATTCGACAGGAAAATTTCCAATTGCTTAGAAATTACCTCACATTCAACCCACTTCCAAGAAAGGATCCTTCAAATTATCGAACAATTGCAATTACCTCGATTCTTTCAAATGTATTTCAATCTATATTTAACTCCAAATTAATGAAGTATCGAGAAACTAATCAAACCCTCATCAATCGCCAATATGGCTCTCCTTTTCTGACTTTTCTTATGGAACGTTGAAGTCGTAGTTTTTATAATTGTGTTAAGTCCAAAATCGTTGACCTAGATATTTCAAAGGCCTTTGCTAGTGTTTGACATTAAGCCCTTTTAGCCAAACTTAAAGCACTTGGCCTCTCTGGTCCTCTTCTGTTATGGATGTAAAGTGCTTTAACTGGTCGATTAATACGGAGTTACTTCTGAATCGGAGCCAATAAATGCCGGTGGGCCTCAGGGCTCTGTTATCTCTCCATCTCTATTCTCAATTTTCATTAATGATCTGCTTTCCTTACTTTCAATCCCATCCAATGTTTTGCCGATGGCAATACCTTTGATTTCGCTTAATCCACTGACACTCTCACGGACTACAGAGGGAATGCCATACCTATCACACCAGGTTGCATGAGTAGATCCTTGAATACCCAGCTTGATAATATTCTCGCTTGGAGCAAACCGAATCGCATCGAATTCAATACATCTAAGCTCCACGGCTGTCCCATCTCTTTAAAACAAGATCATAGATTTTTCACTCCTGTTTCTTTTGATGGAGCAATTCTTGACGATACACCATTGCATTCTTGTCATTAATATATGCAGTAAGTTAGCTGAACAGATCACAACTTCTCTGTTGCCAAATAAGCATCGAAATATCTTGGATTTCTGAAAATATATAAGAAATATTTCAGCCCGTCGTTTCCAGCGCTCCTCTAGAGGTCCCTACAGCAGACCTAGGATAGAATACAATTTCCACATGTAGGTCGGAGCTGGTCGCAGAGCCTTAGCTAAATTTGATATTGTCCAAAAGAGAGCCTTCAGCTTGGCGATGTGGCAAAAACTTGTCATATGGACTCACTCGAGCACCGCCGCAATGTTGCATTTCCCTCCTATATTGCTACATGCATGGTTAATGTTCTGATGAAAAATCTAGTCTGATCCGTGATTCCTGCACGTAATACTCGCACTGCAAGCCGCGCACATCCCTTTACCTTTCAAAATACTTTCGGATGTAGAGTAAAATTCTGTGCTGATTTTTTATCCCGAACTGTACGAACGTGGAACAGTCTACCATCTTCTGGCTTTCCTCCGGCACGCAATCTGCGAAAGTTTAAGGGTGACATGCATCGGCACCTTTATCATACTTCATAGGATATCGCCTGACCTTGGCTTAATAATATAAAAAAAACAGAAGTCACACTTTCTTAACTTGCCAACGAAGTTATATACGTACAAGTTATGTTTTGGATCTATTCTGTGACTGCTATGTTAAATAAATGTGAATTTTTAATTCCTGTATTTTACGAAGATACAATTTATGATGATTCGTGAATTTGAATAAAATACATTTCCCTTGCTTTATTAACTAAAATGGATGATTAGGAAGTTTTCACATCCACAATTTACAAACCAAAACAAAATGAATAATCTAACATCTCCTTTGACTTTCGAGAGTGGCAAAGAACTTTGAGCAACTTTCTTCGTTGTGAGTGCTAGCCTGCTAATCTGTCCGACTCGTATCTTTTAAATGATAAATTTTGTGCATTTGACATTTGCGAGTAGTGGCGAGTGTCTTCGAACTTTTGTTCAGTGTTCAGCATATACGATTTTTAAATCATAGTTGCGCCCCTCCCCTTCACAAGAATCCTGGACCCGCCACTGACCTACTTTAAATAAAATACGCTATATCACGGATTGCCACCAACACTGAAATAATATGATAAGAATTGTAGCTGCTCCAGATAAAAATTCCATAAAAAGCTTATTATTAATAATAAATAACCCCAAAATAGAAAACATAGGTCCATTTAGAGAAGCGCTCATATACGCGATTTCAATCTATATAAATATAATTCGTTAGTATAGAAATAACAAGAAGCAGATATTCTTACATTTTGTTCAATCCTTTTATTACGAAACAGATATTTCTGAATTCATCGAAATTTAATTTTTTCACCATCCATGCTTGCCATCACAATCAATCAAATCTGCTTTGCAAAAAATAAAGTATAAAATAGATGTATAACAAAGTTTAAAAACTTACAACAACAACAAAATGTGTGTCGGAAAAATTCGTCGTAAAGCATCAACAATTTCACAATTTTTAAAATAAAGTTTTATAATCTGATCAATTTTGTAGAAATAGAATTCGTCAAAGTTTTTATTTGAGAAACGTGCCGGGCCACTAGTACATTGACTCATTTTATAGCAAAAATCATTCAAATAAACACTGAATTGGTCAACCTGTATTAAAACTACAATTAATGCTATAAAGCACAAATTCGATTTAGTAAACATACAATGCAGTGCCTGTTGATAATTTGCGTTGCTAAAATTGTTAGTTACTTTTAGCATTTAGGTTTACTATCTCTCAAAGAGTAAAACGGAGGGAAAATGGAGATAAACGTTTTCTTGCAGTAGAATGTACGAGAAATACATTTAAATATTTTTGTTTAGTACATATATAATTAATAGGGAATTATCAAGAAATCTTTTATTTTATCCTATGTTACAAGTTGTAGATCCAGTCCATGTTGGGAGTCGATCGCACACGTTTCTGAACAGATTATGCTAATACTATAACGAGCTTATTTATTGCTGGCTATAAATGGCGTTAGAATGAATCAGAAGTTTTAAATTCGATAAAAACAAGAACACAATTTGACTATAAATCAATAATGAGTTAGCAAAAGCCACAGGAAATATAAAAACATAATCACTGTGAAATTCTTATTCGTGATAAGCTTTCCAACGCTTGCCGTCAAACGAACGCAAGCTCGAAGTCACTACTGTGGAAGTATCTGCCATTTACCTAAAACAATGTATCAATCAAAAGCCCGCTCTATCTTCACATAAAAACTACAAATGATACCACCGAAGTTATATTGCTGAAACTTATTTTTAAGTTTTTAAAATATTTACTGCGAAATCAAAACAAACTCCTGAGTTAAATAAAATTTACGCCACAGCACGTCCACATGCGTTCATTATTCATTGCAAACTACATTGGCTATCTTTAAGAATTTTGAGATTCTAAGTTTTTTTTTAGTTTCTCGGAAATCCGGAAGTTTAGCACTGCTGTAATTTAGAAATAAAAACAATCGATGATATATTTAAAACACATTCTTTCAAGCATGACTTGACTCATATTTCATATATTTTCTATACAAAATTTTAAAAACCATTATGAAAATCATGAATACCCTTACTAGAGTAAAACAACAGAAAATAGAATATTTCTCCAACCACATGTAAATGGCATAAGATTGGCGTTACACGAAGTTGTGTTTTGTTCATCGAAGATGATCAACAGATTATATACCAAGATTTTCAGTATATGTCTTGACAAGAAAAGCGAGTGCTAGCTAATTATATGACAGTTTCATCTGCACCTCGAAGAACAGACGATAGGGAAGATGATTCCAAATCATTTCGAATACGATCACTATTTTACCACTACAAAACAACGATGAAATTAAACGTGGTCGTAAAATAATGTTCGTTAAAAATTTCCGCATTAAAATTTGGACTGCAGTATATCGAAAATCAAAAAAAAAAAAAACTGAAGAGAAATGAAATTATCGTGATCGGACTCTTCACAAATGTAACCATTGTTTGCAATTTTATATTATAGATTTTATAAACCGTACATTACTGGAATAATAAAAAATATTTGTGTGTACAAAAAAATAAAATATTAGCACTGCCAGATATTTACCATCTTTAAAAATTTAGACGATTGACCGATAATTCCTAAAATTGCAAATAGAGATTGACTCGATATTATTCTGATATTTCAAGACAATTAGAAGATATACAAAAATACGAACAACAGTTGCATAACTAAGTTAGATAGTTTATTGTAGCAAATAGAAAATTCCCAAGAATATTGCAGATTAATAAACTCAAATATTATTTGGGAAAGAATACATGAAAAGATGAGAATCTGAGCGATAGTAACATTTAAAAATATAAAAGTAAATTGAAATTGAAGTTATGTGTCAGTCAGTCTCTGACTAGTAGTGAAAGAGCCTTAGAATATAGAGACAACAGGAAGTGTTGATACCTGTAAAATTCGTGTGCATGAGCGTGGATTTTTCAACGTGCCGTGAAGTAGCTCAGCATTATATTGAAGAAAGAGACAAATCTATGTTTAGGTGTCTAACGAAGTTTCTTTAATTTTCAAAAAATTTTCAATAATTTAAATGTAATTGGAAAGGTGTGAAAAGTGATTTAGAAATACTGTAAAAATGAAGAGTAAAGTAAAGAGAGTAAGTAATTATCTGTTGATATTAAAGTGATAAATTTCTAAGTGATGTTCATGTAATTTCAGA
Source organism: Dioctria linearis (assembly GCA_963930735.1). NCBI lineage: Eukaryota > Metazoa > Arthropoda > Insecta > Diptera > Asilidae > Dioctria > Dioctria linearis. The sequence goes on along the minus strand of OZ005743.1, from coordinate 34,702,687 downwards.
ATGAAGTGTTCGGTCAAAAATTACCACAACAACACCAACATTCGACGTGGGAAATCATTTTTTAGGCAAGTATAGTTTAAAAATATTATCTTGTGTGCTTTACACACCATCGTATATTAAATTAAATTAAAAATTCATAACGAAAGCGATAAAATATCGAAAAAATCCTTCCTCCACCGAGATTTGTTTACGTTTGTGACAGCTGCGATATTCCCTGAGTGTGTTGGCGTAGTGACAGTGAATAAGAACATTTTCGATGGGAGCAAACGCAATATTTTCAACCATATATCTTGTTGCCCCGCTCTCTATATTTATTGTACTATATGGCTGTACTGAGCTTTCACTACAGCGGCAACAGATACTAACACATCCAGAATTTGACTACGCTAAATTTGGCTTATCACACTTCCTGTATTCTCTATATTCTAAGAAAAGAGCGAAGTTAATAGCGGAAAATTCATTCATTCCTTCAGTCAGTGTCTACTTGAATTATTAGTGCAAAAATAAAATTATTATAAAATATTAAAATTTCTGACAGAAGTGAAAACAATAAAAAGAAAAGGGATGGTAATTGTTTCACATACATTTAGTCCGACATTGACTACTTGACTACTTCAAGCAAAGTAGTTTTAGTGCAAAGAAAAAACACTAATATATATTAGTAAATTTATAATAATAATATTAGACCTATCGGACGGTTCACGTCGTACATACGTAAATTTTAATACAAATATACTGTTTGAACAACAGTGAAATGTTGTTGTGCTAATTAGAAACCTATGAAAATAAGAAAAAAATCATCGTCACATAACTGAAAGTTTACATTAGTTATAGGAACAACTAAAGTAAGATTTAATAAAGTCATGAGTGAAACCTAGTCCAAAAAAAAGCCTGTAGGAAAATTTTTTCAAATTTCCCTGGATATCAGTTGTTTAAAAATCGTAGTAATTCGTTTTCATTTTGTTAACGCGTGTGATAGACTTTGAATTTGCATATTGAATATTTGAGAAGGCAGAGGGAGTGGTGAAGTAGTACATGGTACTGGTGCCATTTTTTGTTTTATGAAAATACTGTTAAATTAAAAAAAAAACATTTTTGAATTTAAATTGTCTTGATTTGCATATATTGTGTATAAATTATTGACTAACAAAATTGTATGTCCGGATCAATATGACTTTTCGTTTTAATTGTGGCAATTTTAAATCTGCATAAATGACGTACGTATGTAACAAAATGGACCAATAATAATAATAACAATACTTAATAAAAGCTGTAAGTTAATTAGTGAAAATTTTCATTGATGAACATGAAACCGGAAGCAGCTCTTTAATATTATTTTGTTTGCTATTTGTTTTCAATGATATATGATACTGGCGTAAATGGTACAAATGTTTGCCCCCCTATGAAAAAAATTCCAAATTCAATAATGCGATAGAGGAATATTGGCATAGATTACGCACTGTAATTATTTATGTATTTATATGTAGAATAAATAATTTCCGATAATTTGTTTGCCATGTCAAATGTCAATATAACATTGCTTATGGAGTTCTAATAGAAACTGAAGTAAGTACTGCGTGTCATAATACCTTGATGGGAAAACTCGTGCTACTGCTGCATAGCTAAGTTTGAAAGCTCGAGTTCGAGTGTTTTCTTTTTTGGCGTTCAGCCTTAAGGTCTATATCCTTTTTGCGCTCAGGCTTTAAATTATGGATCTTATTCGCACAGGAAAACTGTTAGATATTATTCCACAAATATTTTGTTTTGTCCTTAAATTAACGTGTGGAATATAACATTTGCCAAATGTTCACCTTTTGCTGTAATGGAATTTCGAGCTATTTTCAGTGCAGTTGTTATTAGGTACAAATTCCAGGCGATATTACAATTACAGAAGCTTGAATATTTGATGTTAACTGTCCAATATTCATTGGCCTGTTGGCATAGACAAGTTAATTTAGAAGATCCAAAGAGAAAAAAGTCAGGAACCGCAGATCAGACTTTGGAGGCCAATCAATGTCCCGTTTTTCAAAATTAATTTATTTGGAAATATCTTCTTTAAGACTACGACTGCCTCTCGAGCCGTATGACATTTGGCTCCGTCTCGGTGGAACCACATATTTTCCAAGTCGAGCTCTTTCTTTTACTGTACTAAAAAGTTGTTGATCAGCAGTCACTGTTATAGTAGTACTTGCAGAGTCGTTGAAGAAATAGAATTCAATATCTCCTCTCCTGATCCAATTCCACCTCATTCTTTGAGATAGCGGTCATCGTCCGTCAATTAACAAATGAAAATATGGATTTGTTTTTGTTTTTTTCAAGGCTGCCTAGGGTTGGTTTTTTTGTATAAAATTAGCCTAGTTTTTCTGTTTAGTTAACTAATTTTGTTTTATTTAGTTAGTAGTTTATTTGTATTTAGTTTTATAATATTGTCACTTGTGTTTAATTACTGTTTAATTAGCAGTAAAATTATTTAGTCTAAAAATTATATTATAAAGTTTGATAGTTAAGTGGGAAGACCAAATACGGATTAAAATGAATATACTTAGAATATTCAGCAATAATTTGGTCTAAAGTTATGTTATATGTAACCTTTTCTTCCGTAAATGAATTTTTAAAAGAAAAATTTATAGAAGAGTATTACAATCAAAAATTTAATTTTCATAAGAGACTCCCAAGCAAATGTCATGTGCATCAATTTGAATAATTAAATCGACAGGGCATCAACACAGTTAATTTCTTCTGATGGTATACTCGTAAACGAAATTCGAACATGTTACTTCTAAGAATTATGTCGAACCGGGCCAGTTATATATTTTCGTTTATGACCTCGTTTTTCTGTTCTTACTTATCTTATCTAGGAGTGACGATTTTTAAATTAAATAACAACGACGAATCAGTTATTGACTATTCTTTGTACTCTATAGTCTACAGTACTTTTGTGTTTGGATTCATTTTAATCACAACTATTCTTGCAACTGTATTCTATATAACTCCAATGGTGCAGACTCTTCCTTTTTATATTTATTGTAAAGCATTCTTTGAAAATTTAAACGTAATAATAATTTCAGCAACGCAACTGATCGACAAAAACTCAATTGTATCCTTACTAAATTGAATCCTTCGCAATTTTAAGGACAATTGGACTTATATAAAACAGGAAAATCTCGTCGATTACAAAAATTTAGTGTTTGTTTTATGTAAATTTTTTTTAAGTATTTCAAAATATGTTTTTCATATTTACTCTGCTCAAGTTTACCCCTTTAATGATTCATCAATTGGTTATTTTGCTGGATTTTTATTACAAGCATACATTCTATTATTAACATTTGTTTTTTTCAATTTGTGCTTTATAACCTTCGTTGTGGTTTTAGTATAATTTGAGCACTTCAATGTTTATTTAAAAGACTTTTGCAATGAAATGAATCAATGTACTAGTTTCCCGGCACGTTTCTCAAAGAAAAGATTTGACGAATTCTATTTCTACAAGATTGATGAGATTATAGAACTTTATTTGAAAACTTGTGAAATTCTTGATGATCCACGACGAATTTACCAAACACAAATTTGCTTTATTGCGGTAAGTCTTGTTTAACTTTTGTTTTATATTTTAATGTTTGCAAAGCCGATTTGGATGACTGTGACGATAATTTTGGAACTTCTTGAAATTTTTACGTTTCTTTGGATGGCAGATTTATTGGTGAAAAAACTAAAATTTCAAATTGACTTTGGAGGAATTCACAAATATCTGTTTCGTAATAAAAGCATTGAAAAAAATGTAAGAATATCTGTTTTTTAGTTATTTCCCGTACTAATGATTTATATTTATACAGGTTGAAATGATGTATATCAGAGCTATTCTAAATGGACCTATGTTTTCTATTTATGGATTATGTAATCTTAATATTAAGCTTTTTATGAAATTTTCATCTGGATCAGCTACAATTTTTATCATCTTAATGCAGTGTTGGTGGGAAATCTACCATAATAAGTTTAAAAGACATCAACTATATTAAATTGTTAATTGGTAATAAATTGAAAAATTTCATCTTAATTTATGAGATTATATTAGTCCTGTTAATATATAAAACAATTTTCAATGTCATTATTTATTGACTTTAATAGTGAACACTATTCACACTCTATGTCTCCTTATATATTTAACATAATTAGTTATTCTATAAAATTTTACATTGAATCAAGTTATTAATGGCTAGTAGCTTTACAAAGATCCAAGAGGACTGCGCTTAGATTTAGAGGTGGAATATAAATAGAGATTTAATAAACATTTATTTACAAAACAATAATAAAATTAGAAATACTTACAAACATGTCCTTACAAACTGTTCTTCCGGCATTTTTACGAACTTGAAAATAAACAATTGGCGTTGGCTTACACATCGTTATTATACCAGGAGAATTTTACATATATATAGTCTGTATATAATACAAATACCATATTTTGTCTTATATACCTCAGTATATATATATGTACAGATTTTTTGAAAATTTCTAAAATATTGTTACGAGCGTGGCCTTAGTTCGTTATTTAAAACACAATATTTCAGATATAATTCAAAAGTTCTTTCTTTATTTAACTTTACTGTTTACTCTCACAAATTCACAAATAATTATCAAATCAACTCTTTATTTATCGCTAGTTTACTTCGTTCACTTCTCACTTCGCTGTCTGAAATAATACTCCGCCTCCTAGCTTTCAGAGCGCCGTATTTATACTCTACGAATTATCCTAGAACCTTCCTGAATATTCCGTTCTCCGAACCCAAAGTTTACTAAGGTGACACTAACCTAAAGTTGCTTCCATTCCTAACAGATGTCACTTGATTCACTTTGTGGCACGTAACACTGCCCCCTTCTTAAAATTTGTTCGTCCCGAACAACAGATGGTCCACGGTCTTGGTGCTCTCCGTATTGACCCAAGCCATCTAGATGAACGATTTTTCTTTTGCATCTTGATTCTTGTATGGCATGTTATTAATTTTAGTTTTAACTGCATACGGTCTCCCCCAATATTGTGATAACTTTGGAGAACGTCCCGTGGCCTCATGCACATCAGCTAATCGTTGTCTGAGCTTTGTTACGTAGTCTTCTGGTTTCTTTTGTTCGCCTTTGGGTATAAGAAACTTGAGGTCGATAGGTAAGCGCATTTCCTTTCCGAAAATGACCTTAAATGAGCTTTGTCTGGTCATATTGTAAACAGCTGATATATAAGCCATTAGAAATATAGGAATATGTCGAAACCAATCGCGCTGATTATAGTTGAAGAGCTTCCTCAGATGTTTGATTAATGTTCTGTTGAAACACTCTTCCATGCTTTGATTTTTCTTTCGTCTTTTATCTTTGATTCCTTTGTCCCCAAATTTCTTGCCCTTTTGATTGCCGTTGTCATCCTTTTCATTGACGCCTTTGCGCTTCTTATTATCATCATCGTCAGAAACTTTGTCTTTACCTTTACCGACCTTCATTATACCCTTATCATCGTCATTATCAGCATCTTTAGACCCTTTACTTTTCGTCTTTTTCTTTCTTTCATTGTCCTCGCTCTTGGATTTCTTTCCTTTCTTCTTTTTACTTTTATCACCGTAATCACCATCATCTTTGGATTTCTTTCCTTTCGTCTTTCGACTTTCGTTATCATCATTGTAGTCATCGTCATCTTTTTCTTCCATCCGTCCGCAATGTTTCCATTCAGGATTGCATGGACGTTGTGAAAAAGCTTCTGCATTTCCGTGGATACGTCCTTTGCGGTATGGAATTTCAAAGTCATGAGGTTGCAGTCTAGTCTCTCCACGGAAAGCTTGCTCTCTAGCTCGCCATCTTCTCCCTTCTTCTTCTATTGTTTGCATTCGTCCTCGTTTCCTACAGTCGTTTTGCAGGTGTTCCGGTCTACTACATTTCCAGCATCGAATGACACCACGCGAAGGAGTGGTCTCTGATGACGGTATTCTGCTGTGAGTCTGCTGCCCAACTCGATATCTTTGCCCAGCTCGATCTCTCTGCCCTTCTTCTAGCGCTTCCATTCGTCGGCGTTTTCAGCAGTCCCTTTGGAGGTGTCCAGTCTATTACAATTCCAGCAACGAAAAATTACGCGTGAAGGAGTGCTCTGTGATGGCTGCATTCTATTACAAGTACATTCCTCCACCGAAATTTCTCTCACTCGTACTGCACTTCGAGAAGCTTGCCTGGCAGATTCATACGCTAATGCATAGGCTAGTGCTTCTGCTGTTGATTTCTTTCCTGCTAGCCTTAACGCTTGTTGTAAATTTTGATCTGCAATGGCGTTCACAAATGCTTCTGTTGCCACTTCATTAAGGAAATCCGCATTTACGCTAGAGTACGAAAGATAAGCTAATCTTTCCACATCAGCCTGCAGTTGTTGTGGTGACTTGCCATGCTTTTGACTCCTGTTGCGTAACTGCAGGCGATATACTTGCTGAATGTGTTCATCTCCATAACGTAATTCTATCGCCTGTACTAGTGAAATGTAATCACGTTGCTTTTCAATCTGAATAGTTTGTAATAACTCTGACGCAGGACCTCGAAGTGCTAATACCAGAGCTGTAGCTTTGTCTGCGTCATTCCATCCATTTACTTCGGAAGCTGCCTCAATCTGTCTCTTGAAAATATGCCACGAATTTTGTCCATCAAATATTGGAGGTTTCATTCTGCCTGAACCGGATATTTCAGTTCCTTCGTGCCGAGGTTGTCGATACTTCATTCTGACAAATCGGCTTTAAAGTTGTCAAGCTTCTCCGTAACATTTTGTTGCACTTCCGACACTTGCTGTTGAAATTCCAGCACTTCCTGCTGGATTCCTTCAATTTTTACATTTTGCTCGTCTAATGAATTTTTAAGAAAAGTCTTCTGTTCCTCCAAACAGGTTTCTAGACAATTCTGCAAAGAACACTTTTGTTCATCCCAACGGGCTTCTAGAGAATTCTTTTGTTCCTCAAAAGCATTCTTTTGTTCCTCAAAAGCATTCTTTTGTTCCTCAAAAGCATTCTTTTGTTCCTCAAGTGCATTCTTTTGATCGTCCAAACGGGCTTCTAGGGACTTCTTTTGTTCCTCAAAAGCATTCTTTTGTTTCTTAAAAGCATTCTTTTGTTCCTCAAGGGCATTCTTTTGATCGTCCAAACGGGCTTCTAGAGAATTCTTTTGTGCATCTAGACGGGATTCCAGAGAATTCTTTTGTTCCTCAAGAGCATTTTTCACTTGCAGGGTTGAAAGCCCCATTTTGGTCATTAAAGGTTCCAAAAGCTGTTCTATGTTCATCGCAGGCTCTTCTTCAGTTTCTGGTTCTTCCTCGAAAACGTATGTATCAGGATTCTTTTCTTCCTCTAACAACGCTTGTCTAAGTCGCTCATTCTTGCGCGATTTCACAAAATTAATCACTCTTTGAATTTCAAAGTCAAATGCCACCACTTTATTTCGCGATTTTATTTTACTTCTGACACCAGTTGTTACGAGCGTGGCCTTAGTTCGTTATTTAAAACACAATATTTCAGATATAATTCAAAAGTTCTTTCTTTATTTAACTTTACTGTTTACTCTCACAAATTCACAAATAATTATCAAATCAACTCTTTATTTATCGCTAGTACTGTACTTCTAATTATCGCAATCCTAATAGTTTATTTTGTTCACTTCTCACTTCGCTGTCTGAAATAATACTCCGCCTCCTAGCTTTCAGAGCGCCGTTTTTATACTCTACGAATTATCCTAGAACCTTCCTGAGTATTCCGTTCTCCGAACCCAAACTTTACTAAGATGACACTAACCTAAAGTTGCTTCCATTCCTAACAGATGTCACTTGATTCACTTTGTGGCACGTAACAATATCATTGATGCGGCAATCTTAGAAATATGTTTGTGTCAAAATAAGATTTTCATCACAATTTTAAATCAGTCAAATCTTATTCTGATCCGGTGCAGATGTCTCAACTTGGTAAAATATTCATAAGTTCTTAACGAAGTGGAGAGGAGATAATTCCACCGAATGACTTCTAAATAACATAAGACATCAATAAAGCTCATTTAATTTTATTTTAATATCGTGTGGAATTGTTTCAAATGTGTACTTTACGTTCAACTACTATTTCATCTCAAGATTAAAAATGAACCAACGTTTCTAAATATGAATAACAAAATATATCCAGATAGTGCTAAAAATATTTGAATTGATTATTCTGTATTTTGCTGTGCATGCAGAGTCTGTAGCGTAAGGCTCTTGCTTCTATTCTTATAACTCATGGAATATAGATGCCTAACCAGTGCAGCTTTTTTATATTTGATATATCACAATACACTACAATTATATATATGCCGTTTACCTTTAAGCCACCGTTAGAACTACTTTTTTTTTTAATTCAAAATTTTGATATCGTTGGCCCGAATTCCTGATTGTGATTTTGGAAGAAATCTAGCGTTGTTTATTTAAAATATAAGATAACCGACACGTTCTTCTTTTATTTAGCTATATTTTTTACTTTTACAAATTCACAAGCATTCACAAACGACTCTACTATAATAATTGCTAGTATTGTACTTCCAATTATCACAAGCAAAAAAGTTTCTTACATTCACCTCACTGTCTGAAATAAGAATCCCTTCCTGGCGATGACAAGCGACTCTATGCTCTAAAAATTCTCCTAGAACTTTCCCGAATATTCTGCCCTCGAAAAATCGATTCTCCGATCCTAAAGTAGTTTACTATCTGAACCAATAGATGCCACTTTTCCTAAAGTTCTTTATGTCGGAGCCAATAGATGTCGTTCGTCCTCTCCTATTGCACGTAACAATTTATTCCTAACGGCAGTTTATAGTACTATGATATGTATACCATTGGAAAGCAGAGAGTGTGCATACTACCAAATAAAAGAGCTAAATTGATTTAACTTTATATATTTCGGAAGCTACATCCAGATTAACAAGAACTCTAACATTTAGTGAGTTATGTCAAAAAACCGTTATATCTATATGTAACCGCTATATTTACATGTATGCTAAAATGCTGTGAAGTATTATTCAATAAAGGCGGGGTACTCTGTACATATTTATGGATAAAAATATATAACGTACGACGATCTGACCTAGTTTGACTCCTACATTCCCCTCACTAACCGATGCAATTTTAACAGGAATACTCTGAAGTTGCTTTCAACTCATAAGTAAATTCATATGGCACACTGAAGAGAGATGTAAAAGTGCTGCCATAAAAGCAAGTGAAAGACAACAATTTGGTATTTCGAAAAAAAAAAATAATAATAATAATAAAGCTGAAAGCATCTCATAATGCAGGCAGTAAAACAGTATAAATTTAAGGCCGCTCCACATACTTCTGCGCAAGGTAGAAGAGGAAAATTACTGAAAATTATTATCAAAATACAAAGAATAATGAAATAAAGCAAATATGGAAAAAAGCTTGAAAGTAAAAACTTAATAAATTGTACAAGTTCATAAATCACACAAAAACTAAATCATTAATTTATGTAAGTATTTTCCAAAATTTTATTTACATAAATAATTATCTTTGTATGCCAATTGATGTTTTCTATATTTACAAATTACATTATATTTTCCGTTGTGTATTCTGACCAGCATTGTATTAATGTAATTACCATTGTTACTGTTGTCGATATATACCCCATAACGAGCTTAATATTTAGTTTAAATAATCCAAATATAGAAAAGATTGGCTTCTTGAGAGCAGCATTAATATATAACACCTCAACCTGTAAATATTCATATAATGATCATTTCCATATGTACGAAATTATGTATATTATAAAAACTTCAATAATTCTTACATTTTGTTCAAATAGTTTACTAAACTGATAATTATAAACTCCTTGAAAATCATGTGGAAATCTTGATTTTTCCATCAATAATTCGAATAAAATCATAAATAACATAGCGTCAAAAATTTCTGAAGTTAATCTAATAGTATATGTAAGTGAAATATCATAATATGCATAACAATATTGAAGAAATTTGAAGTAACTATACAAAATATTGGTGTCTCTAAAAGTCGACGTAAATCTTCAAAACATTCACAATTTTTTGAATAAATTTTCTGTATCTCATTAATTTTATGTGAATAAAATTCATTAATTTCATTAACTGCAATCATTATTGTCGAATCAGTTAACTGACTTATTCCATTATAAATGATTTCCAAAGATCGACTAAAGTCTTCAAATTGAATGGTAACAACACCGAGCAGTATGAAACACAAATCAAAAAAAGCAGTTATTAATAATCGAACGTAGACACATAAAAATCCAGAATAATAATTTATTTCTGAAATAGCACTTTGATCAGAGTAAGCCAAATATACATAAATAGTTAATTTTAAAACACTTGAGCAACATTTACACAATAAAAGTGTTAAATATTTAACATTGATTGAGTTTATTTCTCTTATATAAATGCCACTTTCTTTTATATGTCTAAAAATCCGATTTAGTGAGAGGACACTTGATATTCGTTTCAGAATCGGCAGTGCTAAATTAACTATTATAATCAGAAATTCAATATAAACTCTCAAATAGCAAAGAAATTTTAAGAAATTCGTGGGTAGAGTCATAGCCTGTGGTGCTACATGAAGAGAAATCGTCGGTATACATGTAATCAAAAGTATTACAGATACAAATATACTGTACGCAATAGAGCGCACCGAATACTCGAATAACTTTTCATTTTTATTGAAATTGAAAATAATCACTCCCAAATATTTAGCACAATAATAATAATATGTCCCTATCATTAACAAAATTCTGTTAGTACAAATCGACATATTTATTTGCTTCAACTAAGTATTTAGACACCTGTGAAAGTTAACTTCAAAAGTGCAAATAAGAAATACTGAATTAAATCCAACATCAAATGAAGTTTTAATCGAATTTAATTTAATTGAACCCCTTTGGAATGCTTTTATCATAATTAATCTACTATATTTGGATTACAATAACTAATTAGATTAAGTGGGAGACGGAGTCGCACTTGTAATGCATTGCAACAAATATTTAAACTTCAAGGTCAAACACTTTTAATTTTCTTGCGCTTTGAAAAATTTTCTTCCTTCTTATTCCACAATATCTGATGAAAGGTATAGATAAAAAACACTACGGAATAGATTGTTGACTAATATTCTGTACACTACAAAGAATTCTGAATACCATTTTATCGTAGAACATTCAACTCCCAAAACACGGCCTACCAGTTCTTTTTATTCCGGGTCATATTTTTGTCGATAAAAGTCGCATCCATAAGAGAACTAAACTATTCTACTATGACCGTGTCGTGACCCAATATTCAGTTGCTTTTTTAGCTGCTCCGGTTTTTTGCATTTTATAGGAGTAAAGCTTTTTTTTCGCTGCTCCGGTTTTTTGTATTTTATAGGAGTAAAGCTTTTTTTTAGGTGCTCCATTTTTTTTAAGTGTGGGAGTAACGCTTTTTTAGCCGCTCCATTTTTTTTTAAGTGTGGGAGTAACGCTTTTTTAACCGCTCCATTTTTTTTTAAGTGTGGGAGTAAAGCTTTTTTTAGCCGCTCCGTTTTTTTTAGGTGGGGGAGTAATGCATTTTTAGCGGCTCCGTTGTGCTGTATTCTTGTGGGAGTTAACTTTTTTTTTAGCTGCTCCAGTTTTAGGCTAAATTTCTTTACAGATTAAAGTATGGCAGAAAAGTAAATAAAAAGGGTATAAATTGTGGTGATTGTTGTTGCGTGAGATTGTGTTTGGTTAGGTTGTCAGAGTTTTATGAAATGTATAGTGTGAAAGTGTAGTATGGAAAAGGAGTAGCTTTAGTAGTTTAGTAGATTAAGTAGGTAAAGTCTAATTTTTCGGAATGTACGGCGTATTAAGTGCTATAATTTTGGTCATGGGGAAGTTGTCAAATGCTAGGTAAAATATTTAAGGTATTCTCGGGTATTCGGCCGTAAACTTGGAAGTAGGTTCGGAAATATTAGGAAAGAGCATTATTGAAACACCGTCGAAAAGTTCAAGCTTTTGTGTTTAGAGTTTTTAAACAATCAGTCAGTCTTCAACAAGGTGTACGTTAATTAAATTGGTGCAAAGCCTCATTTGGCTTCGCCATTTATTTAACAACAAAGCTTCGCCTATTATAGCGGAAATTACACTCCGCTGTGAGTGAAGACCAAGTGCCGAAAGAAAAAAACTCAGAGAAACCAGCAAGGAAACCATGGCCGATGCTTATGATAAAGTCATGGACTTGGTGTCCAGATACATACCCACGTTTTCTGGAGAAAGAACGCCAAAACTGTTAAAGGAAGTTCACCGTTTCCTGAGCTGCTGCAAAGATCTTTACGATCGTTTAAAGGCCGAGGAACAGCCAATCTTCATGAAATGTGTAAGATACCGGTTGTTAGACGACGCATATTATCTAGTAAGCTCGGAGGAGCCGAAGGATTTTGAGGCATTGCAGCAGACAATTCAAACTGCCTACATGCCAAAAAAATCGTACTGTGACTTCCGAGCTGAAATGATAGCATGCGTTCAAAGGCCCTGTGACGACATAAAAGACTATGCGGATAGACTTAAGGAGCTACTGTGTCAAATCAAGGCGGCAGTTTCGGCTAAGTATCCAGACAAAGACGGGGGATTGATAGCGGAACTTGAGGCAGACGCAGGTGGCAACGTTCAAGGCGGGTGTTATGCAGCAGACTACTCAGCTATATTTGACGGGACGCAAATTTCGATCTCTGGATGAAGCACGTGAGGAGGCCGACTACTTTGAGATGGATGCTAGGAGACTTAAAATTAAGGTACCAGGGGTATGGAAAAAAACACCAGAATATTACAGAGAATCATCACAGGAAGGAGATGACCAGTAATTTTAATGTTGAAAGACAGAGACAGTCCCACATACCTTTTCCATCGATACGGAGGCCAAACCAATCAGGAAGGAACTGGGAAATTCCGGCTAGGGCAGCACAACAGCCCAGAGTTGTCAAATGCTTCAAATGCGGTCAACCTGGACACATTGCGAGAGAGTGCCAAAAAGTTCCTTTCTGTACGGGATGTCAGGAATATGGGCACGTGATATCCAATTGCCAAATTCATCACATCAGAGTAGCCAACTGTGGAGCTAGCATTCAAGATAACTGCCATTCAGGAAGGGAGGGGCTGTATTGCAAATTCTGCCGAACACGTGACCATTACACGGATATCTGCGTAAAGAAGTATTTAGCAGATAGAGAAGAAGAAAAATTGACTTCCAGTAATAAATTTGTCATCACAGTGCCATCAGACATAGCTTTAGAAGGCAAGCTTACGCTTATAATCGACACTGGGTCTACGTGTAGTTTGATTAAAATTAATAGAATAAAAAGAAATACACCGATACAAACACATCAGAAAATACAAATTGGAGGACTGTTTGGATTTGTTAGGAACTCCATAGGCACTTGTGCGGCGAATTTGCTTATAGATAACAGTCAGCAGGCCTGTCGATTTAACGCCATAGGCGACACAGATTCAATTCCAGCAGACGGTATCCTTGGGATGGATTTCCTCAGTGATAGAGCTGTTATCGACTGCATGAGGAGGAAATTGTGGATACAAGGCGCTGAAGCAGAAGAAGAAAGTGCCGTTTGTGGGAACGTCGCCGCTAGTGGAGAAGTTGTGACGACTGCTTTCCATTGTTATAGTCCAGAAAATCCTTCACAAGACAGAGTAGAGGAGGGTCAAATTAATGTGGCAGAATACATCACACCAAGTAGCAATAACCCAGACAGCAAAGGGAAAGGTATAACATGCAATGTAGAGCCCGCTTCAAGACACGGAGAGAAGAGCACACCAATATGGCAGAAGACCTGGAACACATCTGAGGACAGTGCGGGACTTGATAAGGTAAGAAATGAAGAAGTCAATAATGGAAGTAGGACACAACATAGGTATTACGGGTATAGCGGAAATAAGCTGGGAGATGGACCTGCATTTGTTAGAATCGCGAATGCAAGAGCCTACCCTGTCAAAACCATGAACTGCTCGCACGAATGGCACGGACCTCGTAAGTATCCTAAACGATCTGGATGGCGCTATAATGGTAGGAACAATTGTTATCCTCAACTAGGAAAGTCCAGGGGATTCTGCAAAAAGGTAGGTTTAAATCGCAGGGAGATAAAAGGAAGCCAGATAGGACAGAAGTCCATCAAGGCAGAAGGAAAGTAAGGGAACGGAACTTTATTCATGTTGAAAAGTTCAACTTTGGCTACAAGTTCAATAAACCCTTACAAGGTAGGTAACGGTTATGACCCAGGAATAGGGGTATGTAACCAAAAAGATTTCCAACAAATTCCCTCTAATTTCAGAAGAAATTCGATGATCGGAGTTTGGTAGTCTGTGGCCAGGAGGAATATGGAAGGAAATATAAGTAACGCAGTGGATCCAATTTAAGGGGTAATTTATAAATTAAAAGGTAAGGAGGTAAGCAAATGCTTTTAGGAAGAAGACAGTGAGATTTAAGAACAAGAGAGACTGGAAAAAAAGAGTTATTTAATTACGGGAATTAAAAAAAAAGGAATACCAGATTTAAAAAAAAGATAAGATTGAAAAGAAAAGAAATAAGAGATTAAAAAGAAGGAGAAGTTAAACAAAAGAGGAGAAATATTATTTGACAAAAAAAAAGGTAGAGGGAAAAAGTTTGTAAATCATTGGGAAAGTTATAAGCAAGATTAGGTTAGAAGAATATATATATGAAAGTGTAAATATAAGAAATAAATATGTAGTAAGTGTTTAAGGCTTAAAACTATAGAATAATGGAAAGACCGAGAACTAGATAAGATTGAGAAAATTATATAAGCAGTGTAAAATAACCTCGACGTAACGGAAGCAGATGTAGCAGTCGCATCATGACATCAATTTATCCCTGTATAGACTACGTGGAGCAAGCATCAGACCAATAGTGTGGGTGGGAAAATAATGATAAGCACTTGTGAAAACTGAATTTTTCACCGCCGCCGACTTTCTTATTTGCAGATATTAACCGAACTCTGAAGATTGATTTCAAAAGCAGGAAGGCACCGATGAAGAAGTAAAAGAACTTCGGGAGGAATCAGAAGTTAGATCTCAACTATAATTACTACGAGAAAAGAATGGTATACTCATCATTTCTCAGTTACACCGACATTGAGATATCTGAGGGATTCAAAGAAGTTAAGCCCTAAGATCATCTAGTTAAATGAAAGGGGTTAAAAGTAACGGCAAGATTTTAGTATACTCAAATAAGTCAAGATCAAAGTGAAGTTATATATGGCATCAAATTCAAAACATATCACTGAATAAATCAAAAGATTTGGGAAACAGCAGAATGCTATGCAGTTGTAGAAAATACATTAGCAGATTCATATAGAGAGAGCAAGTCTATTCCTTCTATGTACGGGTGGACTCTTGATATAATCGAGAGAACTCCATCGTACATTTAGAAATAGTACAAAAAATATCTAACAAGTTAGCGATTCAGAGGTCAATAAGAATGAGCATAGGAAAGGAGGAGCGTCCAGCACGGCTAAAAAGAATAGTGAGCATTCGTATAAGCAAAAAATCTCAAGCGTAAATTGATGATCCGTTCTACCCAAAATTCCGCTATTGGAAATACATTTTAATAATCCCGTAGACAGCAGCCCCACAAAGAAAAAGAGGACTTAGTTTATCCCACGGATATGGTCTAGCTTTTAGTAGCCTAAGTCAAGACCGAACGCAACGGACCGCACTCATCAAGAAGCAGCTTGTAGCAATCACAGTAGTATTAGGGTTATAATGTGTATTACTTGTCGTTGTAAAAATAGAGTATTATAAACGTCAATAGATTTTAGAAGATAATAGGAATCGAATAGGAAATATATTGTAAAGAGGGAAAATTTTGTTAAGCAGCAGATGAGCTAAAAATTATTAGTGAAATTAAAACAATGTAATCAGAAAGAAGCGATAGAAGAGATCAAAACAAGGAAATAAGGAAATTATAAGAAAGATGTTAGAGTAACATTTGTAAAGAAAAGAAATGAATAAGTAGAAAAGAAAATGGTTTGGAAAGAAATAAGTGTTAAGTTTATTGGATAAGTCTAGTATATCAAAATTTGCCAATGATTGAGAATGCAAAAGCAAAAGTTAAATGAAATGGATATATTATGAAGTAGTTAAAAGGTAGTAGTAAAAAGATATTGGTTAAACAATAGTAAAATAAAATAAAAATAAAGAGAATTTTTCAGAAATATGTATAAAAACGTGAAGATGTAATTAGAAAATTATTAATTATTAATTCAATAAAAAAGAAATGAAATGGATGTAGTAAAAAAAAAATGTTTGTCAAGACAATTGTAAAAAAAAAAGACTAAGCAAAATAAGGTATAAGAAAGAAATTTAGAAAAGAAAAGTAAATGTAAGAAGAAAATAAGAAAGAAATTAAACACGCAAAGAAAAAGATAAGAGAAATAACTATATACATAAAAAGAAATATTGTAAAGAAAAGAAACGGATATATGATAAAGTAATTAAAGGAATGAAAAGAAAAAAGAAACATTGTTAAGGTAATGGAAAGAAAAATGAGAAAAGAATATAGAAGAATAGAACAGAAATTATATATGAAGTAAAGGATGTACATAAAATGACGTAAAGAATGTAAACCGAACCATAGCTATAAAAATTGTGTAGATCATAGTGAGTATTGTCTCTTAATTTTGGTATAAATTAGTTAAGTTATATATTGTAATCTAACTGAGCACCCCGATGTGATTCCTCTTGGGAATCAGTTTTTCTCAGGGGGGAGGAATGTCGTGACCCAATATTCAGTTGGTGCAATTGTGACATCACGACTCGAGCTAGCAGGAAATGCACAAGTATATAAACGATTTGCAATAACTAAGCATTTTACTTCGCACAGTGAAATGCTTGGCGATTGCGAATTGTTTACTTGTAAACTGTCGCATCCACTGCTGTGTGTAACTGGGCATTGAGTCATGGTTAAGTAATTCACTTCGCATAGTGAAATACTCAGCTGGGCTCACTGTTTGTTTACATACAGTATTGGGGGCTCCCGCTGTCGGCAGTGATTAGCGTAATACTTTGTAATTATCATTGCAATGTATTGCGCTGGTCACTGGGTCAAAGTCGCTTCCGCCTAATTGAATGGAGGTGAGCACGGTCGATTCGCTAGATCGGTTAGTTCAGTTAGAAGTTGGGAATTATTAAAGATAGCGGTTCGGCATCTTTTTTGAGTTAGTTGTAATTAGAGAGTTAAATCAGACGTATCAATCACGGGTGACACGCCTCTTAATTTATATCGTCGTTTAATTAAAGTAATAAAGTTGTTGTACAATTGACTTACGCGAGTTTTTAATTGTTTTCCCTGGATTGCTTTGGGACACGACAACTGGTTGAAGAAAAAAGTTTGAACTTAACTTTAGTTTGTAAGTATCGACAAAGTCTCTTCCATCAAGGTCGATACTCCCTAGCATACCTAATAAAAATTATCCTAGATACGTTGGTTCTCTCATAAGAAAAGTATGATGCATTCAAATCATATCTTTTAGACACTTTTAAGGATAACTCAATCGCCAGTAAACAACAGAATTTTCAGTATACTTTCCTGAATGCAAATTATTCCATACCATAAACCTTCCTCTGCGTGGATAACTTCTCAATTTATGTAATCCACCAAAACTCTACATTTTAGCCAAGACAATAAGCTGAAAAATGCAAACGGCCCCGATATAAGGTTTAAAATCGATTATAAAAAAAGGCACTACCGATAGCTGTTGACTTTATAACAACCCTCTTCAATAATTGCATCAGCAATTGCTACTGCCACAATATTCCCGGCAGAAGTATATGTCATAACTAGATGTGCATACGAAAACCTCAGTCGATCCTAAACTAATATACAAATATTTTCTATACAGATATCCAAGCAGCATTCATCACCTGTTTTTACCACACGAAGTTAATGTGGGAGTGCAATCTGGTATTAACAAAACCTTGGCACAAAGGACTACCTAATACTTCAAGTGCCAAGAGAATTGATGAAAATGATAATGCAGACTTACTGGTGAAAAAGGAACACCATGCCCTTCATCGGACCGAAACCAATTTGCGGTGTCTCTTATAATACCAAGACCAAACTGGATCAAGGAACAGATGAACCAGAGACCGACCTCAACGGTAGGCTTCAAATAAACCAAAATATTAATCAAAGAATCTTCACTAAAGAAGATCCTGGGCCTTTTAAGTAATTGAGAATCATTATAAGAGTCCTAGACGGACTCTGTAAATATAAAAAAAAACACATGCATATGATACACCAACTGGTGTATGTAGGCTACTTCTCGAAGAAGATGAAACACCGGAGCATGTGTTATTCGAATGCGAGGTCGTTGCACAATGTAGATTCCAGATTTTCAGCTCATAATTCTTAAGAGAAAGAAACTTCATCCAAAAAAATGCTGCCCTTCCAAGAAAGAGTGGGCTTGTTAGATGTACTGTAAAGAAAAGGGGTGCATAATATGGCTGCAGTGCACAAATGAATGGCTGCAGTGCTAGGGCTACTTGCGTCGGTAAATCGTAACATTATCTTAATCTTATCATTGTCTGGAGCTAGTACAATGTAAAGTTGCTTAGGTTGTAACAGTGGAACGATCGGCTGATGTGAAAAGTTTATTCACCAACTTGTTTCAAGAGGATCAGATCTGTTCAAGTTATATGAGCTCCAATAAATTTTCGAAATTATTTGAACAAGTATCAGATAACTTTAACCCATATACTTTCCTAATTTGCTATTTCTAGAGTAGTAGTGTAATTTTTGTTTTTTTGCTTTGAGGCAGGCGGGCCAGAGATACAAGCACGGAGGCCAAAACAGCCCATTGTGCTAACTTTCAAGAAACCGCATCACCAAAACTTTCCTGTCCTCTTAATGAAGTGCATCAGGTATTGCTGAGGAAAATTGCTTAGTTCATCTACAGATAGGAAGGCAGACCCTAGAGGATCCCGCCTGCTCTGAGCGAAGGCCGGTGAAAGAACACAGAAATTGTTCGGTTGTCTCTCCTTCCAGGCAGGACAGACACTCAGGGCTGTCAGCAACTCTCATCCTTGTTACATGAGGGTAAAGTGAGCTGTGGGAGGTGATAATGCCAACCACAGTCCTATATTGTTTGCTTCCATGAGAAAATCAGAGATATTCCTATTGTGCCCATTAAGAAAACTGTGTGCAGCTCCTAGTACTCAAGTTTGCCCAACCATGCTGTTGCTCCATACGAACACCCGCTTTGATAAGAGGCAAGATACTCGAGGTGGACATGCCTACGGGAGATCCTGACCAAAGAACGGAGAATCAGAGCCAGCCCAAGCTAAAATGTCAGCCGTTTCTTCGCCATAATTCCCATGTGACCAGGAACGCACAGAAGGGAGACAACTTGCAATCCCCCAGTAACTTATATGTTATCCGAGGGCCACTCAGAGCCATCAAGGCTGCCGGATTATCGGAAAGTATAGCAATGCCCTTCGCCTTGATTTGCATATCAAGGGCTACCTTCGCTGCCATTGTGATGGCGAAGAGTTCAGGTTGAAAGACAGTGGTGCGTCTTCCAAGTGAGCACTCAATCCCAATCTCAGGTTCAGAAATTTATCGGCTGAGTTTTCGGTGAAGATTTTTAGAGCGGACCGGGGAAGGCACTTCCCTCAGTACACGATTCAATTACAGGAAAACTCACAGAGACGCGACGCCTAAAAGGAGTTCAGGCATCATAGCATCACGTGGCATGCTGGCCAGAGAGTCTCCAGAGCACATTTCGAAGAGCAATGGGAACAGTCAGTCCAGCCGTCCTCCTAACGAACGTCCTCATGGGCGCAATCTGCACACAGAGGTCTTGGAATCTGCCCTTCCAGCCACCTCAGCTTCCGGATCAACACAAGAGTAACAGACACTCAAACTTAATTTAAGTGCTTGCTAAGCGGGCGTAAGTAACTTGAAAAAAAGAAAGAACTTCGATTTTTTGATTCTAAACTTACACTGGATTTTATTGTTCTAATACAAGACCTTATATACAATTTTTACGCTTACATGATAAATTTCGCTATTATCGTAAGTTCACTTCATCATGTTTACCTTCAAATCATTGACCCAGATTGGGGCAATGCATGCGGAAATATTTTTGTGAAATATTTTTATGAATGATGCAAGAACATGAGTAAGTGAACTTACGCTTGATTAAATTTTGACCTGATTGGAGGAAATGTACAAAATAAGCAAAGTGACAAATTCTTTTGCATTTGAGAAATCGGAAGGTAATTGTAGTGAAGGTGAACATGAACGTGATTAAGAAATTATGTATGAACATGTTGAGAAATTATTTTTTTTTGTTCAGGTAGGAACATGCTGGGGGCCGCCAGATTCTAATACACGATTGAATCGCTGTTCTATTGAAGTTTGTGGTGATTGTTGTCTTCCTTCCTTGGGTTTTGCTTGTCTCTTGGAACATCCAGTATAACAAAATTGAAAGGTCCTTTTGAGGGTGAACCAGTACTTCCAGATGAGGATGACCAGGAAAGGAATGAAGGCAGATGATATTGATGCGGTTGAGTAGAGTATCAGCGGGTTGTGTAGGATAGCTGGATCTATCTTGGGCTCCTCCATATATTGTAAGATTTGCTCGTCTGGTTGAATCAAAACTCCTGGTTGCAGCAATGCTGGTGATTTATTAAAGTTGGAAATGTTTAATCGTGGGGGAACTTCCCTTATATGGCTGGAGATGACCTCTATTGTTTGATCCAATTTGGTTTTTAAGGTTATCTCTCTTGTTTTCAGATAACAGTAATCAGCAGTGTGTATAATTCCTGTGGTATTTAGAAGTAATTCCTTTCCAGCTCCCTTGCAGAATCTGAAGGCGACCTTTGTTTCATTAGTCATGTATAACCAAGTGTTTCTCGTCACCAAGGCCTTCCAAACTGTACCAGTCAGCTTAAACTGACGCATCTCACATACGGTCT
Source organism: Dioctria linearis (assembly GCA_963930735.1). Taxonomy (NCBI): domain Eukaryota; kingdom Metazoa; phylum Arthropoda; class Insecta; order Diptera; family Asilidae; genus Dioctria; species Dioctria linearis. Next base: position 34,681,676 of record OZ005743.1, on the reverse strand, counting down.
TTGGATAATGATCATAAATTTCATCAATTACACAAGATGGGCTGTTTTCGATGCTGTGCACTATGGTTGGGCTACACTGGAACACGTGATTGGCTATAGTAGTGCAACTCTTCAATTCCCTTTCGTCTAGATTGAAATATGTTTGATGGGCATAATCAACAGCCAAAGTGGAAGATTTTATGTCGGCCACTGCGAATTCGTTGCCTTTGATTAAGTGTGGAGTTGGTGTTATATGTATCAAATCGTACATGTTTGGTTCAACAATATTTAAGTATCCATACAATATTCTTGTGTCATTCTGATTTACCACGTCTAGTCGTTCCTGTGGTGTTGGTAAGATAATAAGGTTGGAACCAATTTTCTGGGCTACCTTTTGAATAACAGTTTGGATTTCGTGTAAAGAAATGAAATTCAAGAGATAACCGTGATTGTGTATGGCATTTAACCAGTAAGCACTTAGCACTTAGCACTTAGGTATGCGGCTATCACTTCAATGCTAAGCCTATTGTGATCTGCTGCTGAGTACCATGTAGCTATTTCGCTAATTGAAGAAATGGCTTGAGCCAATCTGGCATCAAAATGCTTCAATGTATCTGGTATAATAAAATTGGACTGATTAACCTTCGCGTTGAGGAGTAGCATTTGTTGATTTTTGAAAGTAAGAGATTTTGTTGATTGTGTTCTAATGCGTCAATATTTGCATAAACATCCTCATTGACGTCAAATATACTGGTGAGTATCCTACCAAGAAAACCTCTTCTACTTCTGTTCCTTGGTTCGGTAAATCGGATTTCATCTATTGATCTTAAAAGGTTCTTCCTCCTTGTGGATAAGTGCCTGAATAGTTGCGAGCAGCGCGTGATTTCAGTGAGCTTCTCAGTCTTGTCACACATTTCCTGTATTTGTTCCCAAGTGGAGTTGATATTTTTCTCGTCATCAAAAATGTCAACTATTGGAAGTGACACCTGCAATCGCAGATTTCCTCGTTTTATTTTAGCTCTGCCTAAATTCTCTATATAGAGGCCGGATTTGGGCTGTATGATCTCATAGTCTTGTGCGAATGCTGCAGTCAACCAATAAAGTATCAGCAAGGTGGAATGTAACAGTCTTGAGGCCCATGTACATGGTGCGATTTTCATTATTTTGCTATGTCGAGCTGTAGTCGCTTCAGGCCCCTTTCCATCTTTACTGGTGGAAATCGTATCAAAGTGCTCTGGTTTCGACCATAGCTCAGGTTCGGCTGAAATGTAAGGTAACCCCCTTTTTGTGGATTTCTTGAGAGTGGTCAGTGCAGTAAAAGTCCTGAGGCCGGCATCTTCATAGTTAGATTTATTTATATTCATAGGCAACTAGCACAGTTGATAATGTTTCTATATTGCACAGAAACTACTCGCACTATTCCATCTTCGCCAGGATGAAGCTGTACGATTCGTCCTAACGGCCACTTTTGTGGGGGCAAGATGTCTTCCTTTACTAGAACTAACTCGCCGAGAAGTGGGTTCTTTTTTTCTGTTCTCGATTTGCTTCTTTGTTGTAGTAGTGCCAGATATTCTTTTGACCATCTCTTCCAAATGTCCTGGTATAATTCTGTAACAAGCTTCCATCTTTGGTGGATCTCTTTACACTGAATAACTGGTTCAAGCGGTGATAGCAGAGGCCTTCCGATCAAGAAATGACCTGGAGTTAATAGTTCTAGATCTGTGGGATCGCTTGAATTTTGTCCGATTGGCCTGGAATTCAAGCAAGCCTCCACTTAATGTAGCACGGTGGTAAATTCCTCATATGTTAGCAAGATGTCACCCAGCACTCGTTTGAGGTGTGCCCTAACGGACTTAACGCCAGCCTCCCACAAAACCTCCAAAATGTGCGCTGGCTTGGGGTATAAATTTCCACTCTGTCCCATCATTGGCTGTAATCTCTGCTGCTCGTTGGGAGGAGCTGGAAATTGCAAGTTGCAGGTCTTTATCTAGCCTGTTTTAGCACCAACAAAATTCGTTCCATTCTCGCTAAATATTTGCTTGCAATTTCCCCGCCGCGCGACAAATCTTCTATAGTCAGCGAGGAATGCGTCTGTGGTTAAATCGCCTACTAATTCCAAGTGAATGGCCTTTGTTACCATACAGACGAAAAGTGCTATGTATCCCTTGTTTGTTTTTGTGCCTCTTCCTTTCGACACCTTGGTTATGAATGGGCCGGCATAATCTATTCCGCAGTGAGAAAACGGTGGTGATGGAGTTATGCGAGCAGCTGGTAGATTGCCCATTACTTGCTGTGTGCTTTCTTGGCGGTGTCTGACACACCTGATGCATTTGTGGATTCTTCCTTGTTCTACTCTTTTGGCATCGATTATCCAGAATCGTGCCCTTAAGAAATTTAATGTGAGTTGCGTTCCTCCGTGTAGCGTTTGATGGTGAGAATGATCAACAATGAGACTGGTGATATGATGTTTTGGTGGTAGTAGCATCTGATATTTTGTATTCATAGAGAGTTCAGAGTTTTCCAATCTTCCCCCGACTCGTAGAATGCCATCTTCGTCTAGAAATGGACGTAACGAAAGTAATCGACAGGTTTTCTTCAACGGAATTTTCTTTCCGATATATTGGACTTCCTCAAAGAATGCTTCCAACTGTGTCATCCTTACTATACACTTCTCTGATTCCTTCAGCTCGTTGTGTGACAGATGGTGCAACATTCTCTGTGAGCATGGAACTCTACAGTTCATGATGAATCGTCGGTAATAAGCAGTAATTCTTAACTTTTTGGTATAAGATTAGCATGAAAAAGTATTTTCTGTTGAGAAAACTGTATTGAAGATCTTGATCTGTTTTTTTTCTTCTTCACTTGTCTCCATATTTAGTTTGTTTGATGGCCAAGCTTCAGCAGGCTGGCCTAGGCAAAGTGGACCTCTCCACCAGTTCGTGTGCGAAGCGATTTTTTTCGAACTTATTCCTCTGGATTCCGCTATATCGGCGGGATTTTCTGGAGAGGCTATGTGTCTCCATATTTTTTGTCAGCTAGGCTCTGAATTTCGCTCACTCGGTTCGCGACAAATGAATGCCAGTTGTTTGGGTTTTTAGCGATCCAAGCTAGTGCTATCTCAGAATCGCACCAAGCATAAATCTGAGGTGACTTTATCGCTTGAATCTCAATGGTTGATTTGAGCAGCCGGGCAAGGAGTAATGCACCACAGAGCTCTAAACGTGGTAAAGTGATCTTCTGTTTTAATGGTGCTACTTCGGTTTTTGCAGTTAGCAATCTAGTATTATTTTACCAAAAGCATCAACCGTGCGTGTATACACTACTGCGGCATATGCTTTCTCAGAGGCGTCGCAGTATCCGTGAAGTTGAATTTGTTGGTTCGTGCGATGTCCAACCCTTCGTGGGATTCTAATTGCTTTTAAGCCCAGCAGGTCTCTCTCGAAGCTTGTCCAGAGTTTGGTTATATCTTCAGGTGGAGGCTGGTCCCAATCTGTTGCTGCCTTCCACAGTGACTGCATGATGAGCTTGGCTGTAACGGTTACTGGTGCTAACCAGCCTAGCGGATCAAAGATGGTAGCAGCCCTTGACAGTATTGTTCTTTTCGTCAATTTTGCCTCATTGGTATGGAAGCGTATTCTAAACTGAAACTCGTCTTGTTTGGGATTCCAATGTATTCCCAGAGCTTTGATTATTTCATCTTCTCCAATTTCTAATATTCCCTTCTCTATCATGTTCTCGGGAAGGTCGTCTAATAGTGCTTTATTATTTGAAGTCCATTTACCCAGATTAAATCCCCCCATATTTAATAAAGAGGTTATTTGTTTTTGAAGTACCCGAGCTTCAGCTTTTGTATCAGCTCCTGACAGCATGTCGTCTACGTAAAAGTCCTCATTGAGCAACTTTATTGCCAAAGGTAGCTGGTCACCTTCGTCTATGGCTAATTGTTTTAGTGTTTGGACTGCAAGAAATGTGGCTGGGGCTGTGCCATAAGTGACCGAGTTTAGGATGAATTCTTGAATGGGTTCTGTTGGTAGCTTTCTCCATAGTATTCGTTGATAGTTTCTGTCGTCTTCTGCGATCTTGATCTGTCGAAACATTTTCTCTATATCCGCAGTGAAAACGTAACGATGTTTTCTTCATCTTAGGAGAATTTGATTTAGATCTTGTTGAACTTTTTGTCCTTTATACAGCAAGTGATTAAGGCTCAATCCAGAATCCGTGTTGGATGAAACATCGAATACTACTCGCAATTTTGTTGTGGTGCTGTCTCTTTTAAATACCGCATGATGAGGAAGATAGTATATTTTGGACTTCTCACCTGTGTAAGCTCCAGAGGGGCTCATGTAATTTAAGGCGAGATACTCCTTCAGGAAGGCATTGTAAGCCGCCATGTCCTGCGGGGCTTTCTGAAGCTTCTTTTTTATTTGCAAGAGACGAGCGACGGCCTTGTGTTTGACTCTCCTCAGTTTCCCACATTTTTTCTAAATGGCAGGCGGACAATATACCTGCCTTCTTCATCTCTTTGGTGTGTCGCCTTAAAATGCTCTGTGCAATAATCAGTTGCTTCATTGGATATGACGCTGTTTTCTATCTCCCAAAACTGTTAGATTTTTTGTCCATTTCTGCTAGAGAGAGAAAGCTTGAAACTTTGTTCGTTCTTTTGTAACTTCTGGGGATAGTTCCAAGTAGGATCCAACCTAACTTTGTGTTTTGAGCTGCCGGATGCTCTTGTTTGACCCCCTTTAACAATATACTGGCATAAACATCTGCACCTAGTAGTAGGTCTATTTTCCCTGGTCTGTTAAATGTGGGATCTTCCAAAGTTATATTTCCATATTTTCCTATATCCTTCTATAACACAGATCCTGGGTTATTGGACTTACCGCCAGTAAAGCTTAACGGCGTCATATTACCCTACATGAATAGTGTGAAAAGCCTTGGAATCTCAATCCATTCCCGCATGAAGTGCTGTTCTCATATCTCTGACTCTTTGAAAAAAATTTATTCCGGACTTCGCAGACTATGGTTGGTTGCGTGTATCCTACCTACTGGCACTCGCTTGAGATTGGTAAAGGGCTTATTATTGCCCTTTTTTACTTATGGTAACTTAATTTTTCCGAAGCTGGATAGTGATTGCTCAAGAAGGCTGAATATAGCGTTCAACGATTGTGTTCGTTTTATCTATGGTCTTCGTCGGTTTGACCATGTTTCATCTCTTAGAAACACTCTCCTTGAACAATCGCTGGACTCATATCTTAAACAGAGGGCAATTATTTTTCTTTTTAGACTTCTGCAGTCACGCGAACCTGATTATCTTATTGATTTCCTTCAATTTTTACAATCCCAGCGGCATCGTCAGATACTGATTCCTCATTTCTCTCGTGTTGTTTTTCAGAGTTCATTCTTTGTTCAGATCCCCCGCTTATGGAACACCTTACCAGGCATCTCCGTTGGTGCTTTTAAGAGAATCATCAATACTAATTAGTAGAATAGCGTCTTTTCATCGATTGCACAAAGTAGTTGCTTAGCTTGATTTTTATTTATTTTTTTTTTTTTATTTTATTTATCTAAATTGTCTTCCTCTTGTATCTTTCTCTTTTTTTTCGTATCTTAAATTTTCTTTAATTAACTTAATTTAACTCATAATTTTCGAATCTCCCTTTTGTATCAAAATTAGGTACTTATCTTTAATATTATATCCTTCCAGCTTCATTTTGTTTTTAGTTATAGTTATATAGTCAATTAGTTATTGCCAATTCTATATGCCGTCAATTCTAATATTGTACTAGTTATAAGATCCTTGATCTTGTGTACATATATCCAGCAATAAAGTTATTGTATTGTAAACTGATAATACAGGTTAGTTTGGAAGAAATGAATTGAGTTTAGGCAAGACAAGTGCTTCTACACAAAGATATGTGTGTAATTTGTCCTGAAGCTGGATGTGTATCTTCACTTTACTGCATGCCTTTCCAGATTTAGTCTCGCCAACCCCTAATATGGAGGCTGATATGCGCTCCTTTTGCAATCTTAAATTCTGGACTGCTTCTTCGGTAATAAGCGATACCTGTGAGCCTGGGTCAATCAATGCTCTAAAAAGCTCTGGTTGATAGAATATGTTTGTAACTCTTACCATGGCAGTTGGTAATAGCACATTTGGCATTTTGAGCTTGTTGTGGAGAGCAATAACCCCTTTATTTACCGTGGCCTCTGGAATGCTTTCTACAATTGTATTAGTAGTCACATAAGAACTGGATTGATTTTTTGAGTTCTCATCGTATTGATGAAGTAGCGTATGGTGTCTTTTTTGCAATAAAAGCACGATTTGCTTGTTTTGCATTTATCAGATTTGTTGTGAGCCATGCAGTTCATACAAAGATTCTTTTTTGCGATGTATGATTGACGATCATGCACGCTCGTCTTTTTAAATTCTATACATTGGTAAATGCTCTTTGTTGCAGAAGAGGCATGATCGTTGTAGCATGGTATTGAAAGATTTTTTTCATGTTGGAGGTAAATGCTTCTGGTTTTGTTTGTTTGCTACTCTTGATGCAGTCTAGGATTTGATAGCGCTTATCTAAAAAATTTAACAATGCAGGCGTAGATGGCATCTCCCTTGGGTTCGCAAGGCTCTCCTCAAACAGTCTTATACTTTCTGCATCAAGTTTTCTGAGTGCAATGCAGACAATCATAGGACCCCATTCGTCCGTGTGACAGTTTAGATTTTTAATGCTTCTAGGCATTCTCTTATTATGTCATAGAGGGCTATAATATCTTCTTGAGATCTGTATTCAACATTCTTTGCATCCATGATGTTGTTGATATATTCTGTTATGATTTTTCCGTTATTATTAAACCTTGATTGGATTAACTTGATGGCAGTTTTATAGTTGCTATAATTCAGTTGTAGATGACTTATTACTTTTCTTGCGTCGCCTTCTAGATGGTATAGAAGGTATTGCATCTTCTCAACTTCGCTTAGATAGGGGTTGTGGTCTATAACCTGCATGAATATATCGCTGAAAGATTTCCATTCCTTGTAGTTTCCACTGAATCTTGGAATTTTAATTGGTGGCAATTTTAGAAAGTTATTCTGCCTGTTGTCTGACAAATATGGATTGGTATTTATCTGGTGTCGTGTGGGATCCCACAAGTCGCTCTGAGCAAATGTATTAGAGCCAGTGCTTTCCTGAGTATCAGTACTAAGAGGTGTGGAAGATGCTGCAGAAGATGTAAGTTGTCTGGTATCCTGCCCTAGCGCAGAATGTGTTAAGGTTGCTGTGTCTGCTGGTTTAGTAGATGTAGTGGTTACTGGAGTTGGATTTATTCCATAGCTTTCTAACAAGTTAAGAATTTCATCGGCTATCTTTTTCGTTGTTCCATATAGATCTTCAGTGAAGTAAAGATGCTCTTTAGGAATTAACTCTTTTAATTGCTCATGCCGTGAGGTAATGCGATCCCAAAGTGTGTTCAGCTCTGCTCTCTTTTTAACTATGTATTCCCTAGTTTTTCTAGAAGATCCATCTTTTCCGATATTCCTTAACAAATCATCAATCAATTTAGCCAATTGCTTTTGCTCTTTCAAAAGTTCTTGAGACATCTTTGAGCTTGTGGCTTCAAGGCTTCAAATAGTGTTTTCAGTTGGCGATGGTTTGAACTTGTTTTTAACCGGCTGATGTGGTAATGACAACTACTCAAATCATGTAACAAACACTCAAACTTAATTTGAGAACTTGTTAAGCAGACCTGGTGATTGGTGAAATTGTTTTATGGCGACTGTGATGACTGTACAACAATACCCAAACTCAATTTGAGAACTGTTGCTTTTCCCGCGGGTTGCGGATGATGATTTGTATAACAACACTCAAACTTAATTTGAGAATTGTTATATGAAGAATATTTCTGACGATGATTGTGCAGCAATACTCAAACTTAATTTGAGAACTGCTGTTTGTAGGTAGTGGATGTATGTTTGATTGTAAACTTGCGCTTACCACTGGTGGAGGCACAGATACTCACTTTGTACAGGCGTTAGTTTACTTCTTGAGGCTCGAAGGACCATGTAACAGACACTCAAACTTAATTTAAGTGCTTGCTAAGCGGGCGTAAGTAATTTGAAAAAAAGAAAGGACATCGATTTTTTGATTCTAAATTTACACTGGATTTTATTGTGCTAATACAAGAACTTATATACAATTTTTACGCTTACATGATAAATTTCGCTATTATCGTAAGTTCACTTCATCATGTTTACCTTGCAATCATTGACCCAGATTGGGGCAATGCATGCGGAAATATTTTTGTGAAATATTTTTATGAATGATGCAAGAACATGAGTAAGTGAACTTACGTTTGATTAAATTTTGACCTGATTGGAGGAAATGTACAAAATAAGCAAAGTGACAAATTCTTTTGCATTTGAGAAATCGGACGGTAATTGTAGTGAACGTGATCATGAACGTGATTAAGAAATTATGTATGAACATGTTGAGAAATTATTTTTTTTGTTCAGGTAGGAACATGCGTCCTCACTCACGATCGAACTGTACATCCATTGCACAATCCTCGGTCTTATGCTTCATGTGCAGGCAAGGTACATTGCAAGGTGCTTGACATGGGTAGAGAGCTGCAAAGTGTTTCAAAGGAGCTTTAGAAGAACAAAGTGTCCAAGTTTACGTCTTCTGGAAAGGTCTCTAGGCTGATCTTTGTTGAGTTCACCGTCATATCATGAAGGGTGCAGCACTCCCCAACAAAATTGAGGCCTCGTTGCTTGAAAGCACAGGTAGCAGCTACGCTGTGCCTCGAGATGAGCAGAGGGATGTCATCCGCATTGAATTTCACATGAGAATCCCACGTTTTTCAGCACCGTGATGAGTGAGTCAACCCCCACACACCAGAGAACCGGGAAGAGCACGCCACTGCGCGCAGCCTCTCTCGATCAGCACACTGAGTGGGGTTCGGCAGCCCACCTCTACAGTTAAGTAGTAGTAGTGTACATTTGTAGCTTACTTAATTCTTATCAAATCAATCAAATTATTCAAAGATTAAGAACCATAAAAATAAACATCTTTAATCAGCACTACAAAGAATAATGGCAGAAATTCGAAGAGAAAATCTACATATAAGTAAAGTAAATTAAAAGAAATTGAATGTGAAGTAAAGGTATTTGATAATATTTATGATGAAATTAAAGGAAAATTACCTAAATAACAACAACAATGCAGAGATCGAAAGAAGGAGACAAATAACAAAACTAAGTAACTAAAAAAAAAAACAAAAAAATGTAAATATTTCCTTCAAAAAGCAATGCCTTCAAATTATGTCGCAGCAGCCAAAACCAATACGAGGCGAAATACGACCAACTACGGAGGCCTACTTTTCAGAAAAAGCCAGACATCTTCAGAGTAGGGTATTTGGAGGAGCTAAAAAATTTCAATTTATATAAATAGCTAGGATTTTTGACGTAATTACTGCCAGAAGCCTCCGCCTTTATGGGACAATCCAACAGGAAATCACAATATTACATGATATGACCAAATCTTCTTAAGCTAAAACAAAACGAATGCAATCATTAAATGGGACATTTAATTTCACCAAACAAGCAAACTCCAAATGTGGAAAAAGTAGCATTCCATTCGTAAAATAATGAACAAGCAATGATTTGACTGGCATTAACTAACTGATAACTGACTAAATATCACAGGACTGCTGCATCCGCCGAAGATAACCATAAATTTCTTCCACATATCACTTACATGGTTACAGTATTTCATAATACGGGATTGTCGTGTTATTGAGAATGACCGGAGGTAGATCCCTTATAGAAATAGCTGGGCGGTAAAATGCAATTTATTGTAATTTTTGAGGATTTAGCGGTAAGGTAAGTGACTTATTGTTGCCCGAGTTGCAACATTTATCAAGTCAGTGTAAAGGTTATAAAAACAGTTCTCAACCAAGCCAGGGTAGACCATTATATATCTGCACATCACCGGCATGGATATTACAGTCAGCAATGACATTTGGAAGGTTATCTATGAATTACCTGAAAAGCAGTGAGCTCAGGATAGATCCCTGAGGTACACCACTACTAAGGGGCAAGGTATCGGAAAGACAACCCTCCACATTAACTTTTTGTATTCTATTAGATAAAAAGCTGTTGAGGAGGAACATTGTAGTATTATCGCAGCTAGCTTTGAAAGTAAAATATAAATGGTTGACTATAGCGAACGCTTTCGAGAAGTCTAGAAATGTAAGTTTAATCCAAGTAAATATTTTTTGTTCTGCGATTGTTTGTTTAGACAGCGACTGTTTTTTGGCCTTCAAATGTTATATTGTTTTTATTTTAACCAAAGCAATTTTGTACAGAGCCCTCTTCAACGCCTTTCAATTGGTATGTGGAGGTGGATCGTCTTTTAGTCCAATCAGTAATCATTTAAAGGTACAAAATATTTACCTCACCTATAATCTATTCTCTATGCAAAGCTCATCACTTAAAATCCTTTATTTAGAAAAATGTTAACCAATGTCAACTTAACTTATTAATATCAATATCAATTACAGGCAATCAATATGGAATTCAAGGTTTAGGTATGAAAATAAATTCATGCCGTTGAGTGTTGTTAAACATGCCAAATCGTGTCAATTAGATATTTTTCTCACTTATTTGGCTTATCTATTGTAGCTGTCGATGCTTGGGACTTTTACCATTTAAGATCGATAGATAACGTAAGATAGCTACAAGTTCATTATTCGCATCTATATATAGAAGCATCTTATGGATTGGAATAACAGTGGCAAGTGTTTTTGTAATTAAAGAATATTTAAAAATATTTGGTGAACATGTTTATGAACAATTTCTAAGAATTCTTTTATGTACAACAAAAATTTCTTCTGTGATGTTGTCCTTTACTGCAGTTGGGATGCAATTGTTAAAACAGAAGAAAATAATTTCCATTCTGAACAGAACATTTAAAGATCTTGAACATAATCAAAAGCTTACACGCGATTGTATTCTCATTCAGAATAAACATTTGCTGTTTATAATGCTTCAGATAATTATCAATTTGTTCAAAGTTTTATGGTATATTCGGTTCATAGGAGGTAATTTAGTGAATTTCGTCACTATTGTTTACATAAAATTGTCTATATCACTTACAATTATATCAATTTTTATTGCACTCGTACTGGTCACGGCCGAATTTGAAGAGCTTCCCAGTAGGAATTCGTTTCCCACCTTACCTGGTAATTGATGGCTTAGCCCCTGAAAATAATCAGATTTGAAAGTGTTTACCAAAATAAGGTTTGATAAGTGAATTGGTAATAGCTCACATGTTCAAGGTTCAATTGTTCCAGAAAAAACATTGAAAAATGCAACAAATTACAAAAGTAATTTTTAGTAAATGAAAGGGTAATAGCTGACGTGATCAGATTTAAGCCTTTTCGTAGAAGGCCACGTCGAGTCATGATAGTGAGGAATTTTGTTTCACTGTTAGAAAAATATGAAGATGAAATCGTAAGGAAAAATATGAAATAAAAAATTTTGTGTTGTGCTCATTTGCGATGTTTATATAGATAGGTGACTGTAATGAGGAAAATACTTCTGCCGGGGGGTTTAAAAAATGTACATCTCTTATTTGCCACCGATATAATTCTTACCTACAACTACGATGGGGTACAAGGGACAAATTCTTCTAAAGACTTAAAAAAAATGTATAATAATACCACAAACCTTGTATAATTGAAGCTTTGAAGTCTCCAATTATGTAAGAGCTTACTAGTAAATGGTTGATTCAACCATTACTTGTAATAAATAAAATAAAGTATTACTTGTCATGAACGAAGTAAGAGGTTTCCGGCAACTGCTTCACTCAGGTATTACTTGTAATGAAAAAATAAGATATTAGTTGTAATAAGCAAAGTAGCACGTTACCGGTATGGAGACGAGTAAGCTATGACATCAAAATGTAAAAGTAATTAATATGGTAGTTTGGATAGTAAGGGGTGGACCTTACAAATTATCATTACAGAATCGATTCGGTAAACGTTACAGTTCCTACTGGGTTAGTAGATATTTAGAAAACCTTAACAGTGAATGCTACAATGTAAATAGCGAACTTACTAAAATAAAACTAAACTATAAAATTGATGAAGTGTTAAAAATCTACGAAAGTGTGTGCCAATCGATTGTCGAATTTATAGAAATCTTGCAATTCCAATTACTTTTTGTACCGGTCAATTCTATTTCCATCGGAATACTATCGTTTTTCTTTAACTACTTTGATTTAATTACAATTCGAGAAATGATTTTTAGTATTGTAGAAATATGTGAAACAATGTTTGTGTTTTTGATGATAGAATTAGTAATTAGAGCTTCTTTAAACTCTCCTAAAATTTATGGCCTTTCCTTAGCTGATTGTGATCACCGAATTAGTATTGTAAGTAAACTCAAATACTATATACTTCCAGCAGTATATGTTGTGCGGGTATTAGTTGCCGCTAGCACCAAAGGATTTGGGAGTGCTTTCTACCAAGAGAAGGTCACCAGCCCTTAAAAAATCCTTTATGGTTTTAAGTTTTCTTTAACACTGTGATACTTTTATTTATTGACACTTGGATTCTTTTGAGCCTTTATAATTTATTAAAAAAAAAAGAACAATGTTGCTGTATCTTATTACTTCGAACAAGAGTCCTTACCGGTGGTCGGGGGACTCTCTTGTTCTCTATCTACTGACCGGGTTTTTATTGACCATTCAATCTATACATAAGAATTTTCCTTAGGGGGCAAATATTTAATAAAATTTAACGAAAAATGGAGAATGCCAATCAACGATCATTCTTAATTTAAAGTTGAGAGGAAGAAAAGAAAAGAAAAAAAAAGAGGAGGCGCCTATCACTGATCATTTATTGTACGTGCGCATATGTGCCGATGATTGTTTATCGAAAGTACAATACAAGAGGCGTACGTCATTGATTCTTACTATATGCCTGACAGTGTAGGGGAAATCGTTTACTCATTATTTACATGCCGGTCATTGCTATGTTGACCTACCGAGCACGGGAGAAATGCATTGTATCGCTAAGCTGATTAGACACTTTAGTCTGGTGATGACGAAAGTGTGTTGCCGGTATTGTTTATGCTCGGTGGAGGTGCAATACATTACCGTAGCAACGGCAGCAATTTTAAACCAAGCAATCGGCCTGTAAATTGGGACATTTAATTTTAATAAAAAGAATGATGGGTAGGCATATGCATGCAATTCATTGCAATGTATTTTTATAGGAAAATATAGTAATGAAGCTGAATTCATTACATATATACTTATTGTGTTTTTTTTTTGTTGTTTTTAAATATTTATAGATAGACACGATCAATGTACAATTTACAATTTGCTGTAATGAGATTTAACATAAATATTTTTGGACTTTTTGAATTAAATAATAACTTTAATATGATATTTGGGAGTGCTGCAGTGACCTACAACGTTTGACTATTTCAATTCGCTTTAGAACCGGGCAGTATGAAAACCCACAAACAATCTTTGAAGTTGTAACTGGTATGGTGAACCTGTGGGGAGGATATCTTGGTGTCATCGGTATAAGCCTCCGTTCAGCTTAATGCCAAGATAGAGACCCACTTGTTTGTAGACTCAGCTGGTTGTATACTGAGCTGACTGACTAAAGTTGTCGACGAAGATGGAGTCTCGTATGGTAGGATGCAGACCCTACGCTGGTGTAGGATACAGATCCTACCGAATTGACTGACTCGAGGGTTGATGTTGAGGATGTGGAATTCCTATTGCAGGATACAGATCCTACTTGATTGCAGGATACAGATCCTGCCGAGCTGCTGTGGTTGTTACTGCGATTCTTGTTGATGTGAGTTGAACCTAGTTGAAGCCCCTATGCTTGATTTCACTTCGGTATCGACGCCTTAATTAAAGCTCCTAATTTTGATTCAACTTCTGACTCTTAGGTACTGAGCACCTATTTAATCGAGTGGCTGCTTGTAGTGAGAACCTCTTAGCCTGTCCTATTCCTTTGGGTCTTGTAAGTTTTTAGATGAGATGTGTCCTCAGAAGTGCGGTAAAAATATTTAGGATAAGACCAGCAATAATAAAGGGATTAATATTAAGGAGACAGATTGGAGGAAGTTAAACACGACTTCTTAGAATTCGTATGTATATAATTATTTCTCCTGTAGAGCAATTTACAAAGAGATATAGAACTGGCGTTACTATAATATTTTAACAAGTTTTACTATTCATAACCACTTGGTATAGCAATCTAAAACTGACTGGCTTTGAAAAAATTAAAACAAAACATTTTTCCTTACAAGACTACTATGTATTATTAAAAATTACCTCGCCCACAACACGAAAAGTAGTCGCTCAACTGGTTCCACAAACCTACAAATGTTGTTGCGATAGTTTCCCGAATTGCCAGGCGCGAGCAAACTCGGAGCGCGTCGGCGTTGCATTACAGTTAAGCGTCAAAGCGGGGCCGACGTCGCCACAACACTCCCCCACCAGCAAAACCAAAAGCTTAGTCTGTGGGAAAACGTTTAGGTGGTTTTGTGATTCGTCCAGTGCGAGTGATTTGCTGGGAAAGCTGCATGTTTTCGTCAGGGAGAAATCTAACACGTCGCCGACATTTCTGCTGGTGATCCGAAGGTGGAACACGGCTGACCGTGGAATCTATGGCGGTCGTATGTGTTTCCGAATCTCTGAGTGTTTCCTGAGAAAATCCGTCTTGTTGAGTAGTGGCCGTCACAATAGGAGAATCTTCATTCGTTGGAGGGATGCGCCGTTCAAAGGTATTACTTTGAAGAGGTAGTGTGATGTCTTTATTGGTGTGTTTGTCCGTTTCGATGGTTTCTCGGAAGCAAGGTTTTAGACGATTGAGGGAGACATTAACTTCCTTGCCCTTTACTTCCAGTGTAAAATACGATTTATCGCGCTTAATTATTTTAAAAGGACCTTGATATGGTGGCTGAAGAGAAGCTTTAATCGCATCCGTCCGGGTGAAAACATGGGAACAGGAATTGAGGTCTTTGAATTTAAAAGGAGAATGCCGTGAATGGTCTGAAGCGGGGACTGGCCTGATGTCGGAAAAACGATTTCGAAGGGTTACAATGAACTCGTTTGAAGGCCGCGACTGTGACCTTTGTAAAAAATCGCTGGGTAGTCGTAAACTTTCCCCGAAGACCAATTCTGTTGGTGTAGCAAGAAGCTCCTCTCTGAAGACCGTCCTTAGACCCAACAGGACCATAGGTAGGATTTTGGACCAAGACTTTTCCCTGTAACTCATTATTGAAGCTTTTAGCGTTCTATGCCATCGTTCGAGGAAACCATTTGATTGAGGGTGATATGCTGTGGTGCGAATTCGCTTGAAACCCAACAAGATGGCAAGCTCAGCAAATAGTGCTGATTCGAACTGAGCTCCCTGATCGGTTACTATGGTTTTGGGTACGCCGAAACGTGCTATCCAGTTATCGCATAACCCTGCCGCTACCGTTTCCGCGGTTATATCCATTAGCGGCACTGCTTCAGGCCAACGTGTGAATCTGTCAATGGCTGTGAGGCAGTATCTGAAACCTTGCGACGGTGGTAGAGGGCCAATTAAGTCGATATGAATGTCTTGGAAGCGTCCGGAGGAAAATGGAAATGTCCCTAGAGAGTTTTTAACGTGTCGAGAAACCTTACATTGCTGACACTCTAAACACGAGCGAGCCCAAGAGTTAACGTCTTTATTCATCGAATTCCAAAAGAATTTCGATGTGACCATCTTGTTGGTAGCACGAATACTTGGATGGGCTAAATTGTGCACTGATTTAAAAATGGGGAACCTAAAGTCTTTAGGAATGAAAGGTCTTGCCCTATCGGAAGAGACTTCACAGTAAACTTGTTTGTTGGTGCCAAAAATTGGAAATTGCTCAAACTTAAGCTGCGAATTTTTGAGTAGATCCTGGAATTCGGGATCTTCTGTCTGTGTGTCGGCAATAGCCCCGAAGTCTATTAGGCTGGGCAGATGGATCTCTTCCAATCTGGAAAGCACATCTGCTACAACATTATTTTTTTCCGGAGACATGCCTTAAATCTGTGGTGAATTGCCCCACGTAATCTAGATGCCTCAATTGCCTGGGGGATGCCTTTTCGGGATTTTGATGGAAGGCGAAAATCAGCGGTTTATGGTCCGTGAAAAGGATGAAGGGACGGCCCTCTAAGAGGAACCTAAAATATTTGACGCCTTTATAGGCAGCTAAAAGTTCACGATCATATGTGCTATATTTTCGCTGCGCGTTATTCAGTTTTACCGAAAAGAAACCCAAAGGTTGCCATATGTCATCAATCTTCTGTTGAACGTTAGCACCAATGGCGGTATCAGAAGCATCCACCCATAAAGCTGACAGACAGCTGCTTTTTAACAGACTCGAAAGCCCTATTAGCCTCTTCCGTCCAAACGATTTTCCGGCTGCCTTCTTTCTTTGGCCCTTTTAGATAACTGTTTAATACTGCCTGATTTTGCGCGGCGTTCGGTAGAAAGCGTCGGTAGTAATTGATCATACTTAAAAAGCGACGTAGGTCTTTCACCGTCACTGGCAGCTGGCATTTGGCGATTGCTTCAACCCGATCTAGAGGCGGCTTAATGCCTTTCGCCGATATTAAGTGACCTAAAAAGGTCACCTCTGGTAACAGAAATTTGCATTTAGTAACATTGATTATCAAACCGAATTCTCTAAGTCGTGCAAAAACTAATTCTAAATGCTTGAGATGTTCGCTTTCGGATTTTGATGCAATTAACATGTCGTCTAAATATACGAAGCAAAATGAAAATTGTTGCAAAATAGAATTTATGAACCTCTGGAAAGTCTGTGCGGCATTGCACAGACCGAAATTCATCCGGGTGAATTCAAAAAGCCCGAACGGTGTGCATATCGCTGTTTTCGGAATATCTTCAGGCTCAATTGGTATCTGATGGTAAGCTTTAGTTAGATCTAATGGCGAGAAAGATTTACAGCCTTCCAAGTTGTATGAGAAATCGTGAATCAAAGGGATAGGGTATCGGTCAGGAGTTGTACAAGCGTTAAGACGTCTGTAATCGCCGCACGGTCTCCACTCACCATTCTTCTTTTTAACTCGCCTTCCTGTTGTTTTAAGGGAAGTTAGCGAATCAATTAACAATTTCTCTTTCATATCCACGAGAAGTCCAAAGTGACCCAGGCAGTCTGCGCCCAGTATTGGTCTCGGGACGTCAGCAATTATGAACTGCCAGGAAAAAACACGACGAAGGTTTAGATTTAATGTTAAACGTTTCTGACCGAACGTGCTAATGGACGAACAATTTGCTGCTTGTAGACAAAGGAGTGACTTCATGCGTCTGTCCGCTGGAGACGCTGGAACGACTGACACATCTGCACCTGTGTCCACTAGAAAACTTTTTCTGGAATTTCGGTCAAAGATATAAAGACGACTATTTGTACCGCCGCTTCCACCCATCGTCAAAGGCGGAGGGCAAATTAATTTAAAGACTTGTCTGAATTATTTATTTGTTTAACATAATTATTAGAACTTACAAATTTGCATGGAGGAATACATTTTTGTACTTTGGACTGGAATTTTCTGTGGTACCAGCATAAATCTCTGGCATTGCTATAATCGGAACCGCGTGAAGCGGATCTATACCTACTCCTACTTCGCGGTGGGCTTCTTCGAGAATCGGAACTACTACGATTCGCACTCTGCTTGACTAACTTTTCCAGTTTACTGACCTTGACGGTTAGTTGGTTGAGCGATTGAGCCAGTGCCTCTAGAGAAGCGTTGGCTGCAACTGAGAAGACTTCTGTACCTGGGTTGACTTCTGCAATTGTGTCCGCACAGGTAGCCAGCACCTCCAATGGTCCTGGATTACATGCCAAAATTGCTTGCATATTTACGGGTAATCTCTGCAACCACAATGACTTTAAAACTTCTTCACTTAATTTTCCTCTACTGAGATTGCGCATTTCTCTGAGTAATTGGGAGGGCTGTAAGTCGCCTAAAACCATCTCGGTTAGCACTTGCTTCAACTTCCTATTTTCGCTTCCGGACAATCTGCCAGTCAAAGACTCTCTCAACTTCGAATATTTGTTCAAAATCGGCGGATCTTGTATGACATCACTGACCACCCGTATCACACCTTCGTCCAGAGCGCTGACCACGTGGTTAAATTTCGTTTTATCTTGTGTGATTCCCGCTAAGTCAAATTGTGACTCTAACTGGAGGAACCACAATTCCGGACAGCTCTTCCAGAAAGGAGCTGGTTTAACTGAAACCGCGTTCAAACTACTTGGTGGATGAGTGTCGAACGACGTCGACCGCGCCGTGCTTTCAGCCAATGTATCCAAACTAGGGTCCACATACTCACTTGAAACGTCACATGTCTCCGACTCACGACGGGCCATCCCGAAACACAGGCCTTTTAATCGAAAGGAAAGAAAATATGGAGTAACCGTTATATAAAACAGCTACTTTAAGAGTTGTGGTGGGTTCACACTATTTAGTAATTCTAAATGAAACCATAGGTCAACTAAACAGATACTGTATGTATATATAAAAAATGAAGCATATAAAAAAAATATAAATGTATATATATATAAAAATCAACAACAGTAAGGAACAGTAAAAAAAAACAATAACAATGTAAAATGTGATAATGATTGACAATTTAAAGAAGAACAACAAATAAATTTTATATTTCTGACTACAACCTTAATCTTCCTGCCTTACTGTTGGCAGATTGAGATCTGGCTCCTTACTTCAGGCG
This sequence comes from Dioctria linearis, assembly GCA_963930735.1. Taxonomy (NCBI): domain Eukaryota; kingdom Metazoa; phylum Arthropoda; class Insecta; order Diptera; family Asilidae; genus Dioctria; species Dioctria linearis. The sequence goes on along the minus strand of OZ005743.1, from coordinate 34,662,896 downwards.
GTTTGTCGGAGTCACCAATTGTGGGGAGGATATCTTGGTGTCATCGGTATAAGCCTCCGTTCAGCTTAATGCCAAGATAGAGACCCACTTGTTTGTAGACTCAGCTGGTTGTATACTGAGCTGACTGACTAAAGTTGTCGACGAAGATGGAGTCTCGTATGGTAGGATGCAGACCCTACGCTGGTGTAGGATACAGATCCTACCGAATTGACTGACTCGAGGGTTGATGTTGAGGATGTGGAATTCCAATTGCAGGATACAGATCCTACTTGATTGCAGGATACAGATCCTGCCGAGCTGCTGTGGTTGTTACTGCGATTCTTGTTGATGTGAGTTGAACCTAGTTGAAGCCCCAATGCTTGATTTCACTTCGGTATCGACGCCTTAATTAAAGCTCCTACTTTTGATTCAACTTCTGACTCTTAGGTACTGAGCACCTATTTAATCGAGTGGCTGCTTGTAGTGAGAACCTCTTAGCCTGTCCTATTCCTTTGGGTCTTGTAAGTTTTTAGATGACATGTGTCCTCAGAAGTGCGGTAAAAATATTTAGGATAAGACCAGCAATAATAAAGGGATTAATATTAAGGAGACAGATTGGAGGAAGTTAAACACGACTTCTTAGAATTCGTATGTATATAATTATTTCTCCTGTAGAGCAATTTACAAAGAGATATAGAACTGGCGTTACTATAATATTTTAACAATTTTTACTATTCATAACCACTTGGTATAGCAATCTAAAACTGACTGGCTTTGAAAAAATTAAAACAAAACATTTTTCCTTACAAGACTACTATGTATTATTAAAAATTACCTCGCCCACAACACGAAAAGTAGTCGCTCAACTGGTTCCACAAACCTACAAATGTTGTTGCGATAGTTTCCCGAATTGCCAGTCGCGAGCAAACTCGGAGCGCGTCGGCGTTGCATTACAGTTAAGCGTCAAAGCGGGGCCGACGTCGCCACAAACCATATTTTTCACTCAGCATCTCGACGGCTTCATTATAGCAGCTTTCTGACGGATTTAGCCCAGCGATAGCATCGGGCGCTTTCTCTGATAACGCATTTTGTAGGAAATTAAATTTTGATACATCATTCCGTGAAGTATTTAAGTGTACAGCCGTTTTAAATTGTTCCCAGAAAGGAACCCATTTTTCATAATCATCATTAAACGTTTTTAACTCTAACCTGGGGATTTTTATATGAGACGTTGTATGAGCTGCCGTTATTGGAAGGTTGTATTAATCGTTGTATTGTGTTTATTCGGTGTTACGCTCGTAGAATGGCAGTAACAGTTTTATCATCATACTCGATAATGGTGTTACATACTGATACAAGATTATTTTCTTCAATGAGAAGACGAGCAGCCTGATTAGCTTCTTTAAGTGAGGAGTTAGCCTTTTGCAAGCGGATAAGAAACAAATGGAGATCTTCTAGGATTTGTTCCCGATCCGCTGTTGGCGTTGATAAAACTGGTATTCGTTGGTTGAATTCACTATTTTAGTTTTTTGACCACGAAAGACCGATATACATATACGTAAGTTCCATTTGAAAAATTCGCTAGAGTTCAACCGCTTACACCAGTTCAATAGAATTACTTTTCCGTCCCGGGATTCGGCACCATGATATAAAAATTTTTTAAAAAATTTTAAATATATATGAAGGACGGAATTTGTATGGATATAAATATATGTTTTACACGATTTTATATTTTGCTTGAGCCGGTCGATTCTTGATCTGGTGATCAAGTTCTTGCTGGTCTGAGAGTGAGTCTAGAGAAACTAATTGCAAATACAACGACAATGACAATGCAAAAAGATCTAATATTCTATATAAAGAGAAAGAATTTTACAAAAGTAGTTTCATTGGAATTGTATGACAACCGTATTGAGCTCGTGGTGTCATTACTATGCAATAAAATGAACGCATTCTAATACTATCATGAATAACATTTACTTTTCTAATGGGACATCATAGGCACAAGCATTTTCCATGGTTCATATGTAGCAACCCTAAGAAACCTATGAAAATAAGAAAATAATCGTCGTCACATAACTGAAAGTTTATATTAGTTATAGGAACAACTAAAGTAAGATTTAATAAAGTCATGAGTGAAACCTAGTCCAAAATAAAAGCCTGTAGAAATTTTTTTTCAAATTTCCCTTTATATCTTGTTTAAAAATCGTAGTAATTCGCTTTCGTTTTGTTAACGCGTGTGATAGATTTTGAATTTGCAGTTTATGTGAGAAGGCAGAGGGACTGGTGAAATAGTACATGGTACTGTTGCCATTTTTTGTAAAATAAATAAAACATTTTATGAAAATACTGGTGAATTAAAAAAAAACATTTTTGAAATTAAATTGTGTTGTTTGGACATATTGTGTATAAATTATTGAGTAATTTGACTAATATGATATTTCGTTTTAATTGTGGCAATTTCAAATCTGCATAAATGACGTACGTATGTAACAAAATGGACCAATAATAATAATAACAATACTTAATAAAAGCTGTAAGTTAATTAGTGAAAATTTTCATTGATGAACATGAAACCGGAAGTAGCTCTTTAATATAATTTTGTTTGCTATTTGTTTTCAATGATATATGATACTGGCGTAAATGATACAAATGTTTGCCTCCCTGTGAAAAAATTCCAAATTCAATAATGCGATAGAGGAATATTGGCACAGATACGCACTATAATTATTTATGTATTTATATGTTGAATAAATAATTTCCGATAATTTATTTGCCATGTCAAATGTCAATTTAACATTGCTTATGGAGTTCTAATAGAAACTGAAGTAAGTACTGCGTGTCACAATACCTTGATGGGAAAACTCGTGCTACTGCTGCATAGCTAAGTTTGAAAGCTCGAGTTCGAGTGTTTTCTTTTCTGGCGTTCAGCCTTAAGGTCTATATCCTTTTTGCGCTCAGGCTTTAAATTATGGATCTTATTCGCACAGGAAAACTGTTAGATATTATTCCACAAATATTTTGTTTTGTCCTTAAATTAACGTGTGGAATATAACATTTGCCAAATGTTCACCTTTTGCTGTAATGGAATTTCGAGCTATTTTCAGTGCAGTTTTTGTTAGGTACAAATTCCAGTAGATATTTCGATTACAGAAGCTTGAATATTTGATGTTAGCTGTCCAATATTCATTGGCCTGTTGGCATAGACAAGTTAATTTAGAAGATCCAAAGAGAAAAAAGTCAGGAACCGCAAATCAGACTTTGGAAGCCAATCAATGTCTCCGTTTTTCAAAATTATTTTATTTGGAAATATCTTCTTTAAGATTACGACTGTCTCTCGAGCCGTATGACATTTGGCTCCGTCTCGGTGGAACCACATATTTTCCAAGTCGAGCTCATTCTTTTAATGTACTAGTAGTTAAGCTATGCCGGTACCAGACCACTTTTTCCATACAAAAAGTGCAAGGTAGATTCCAATTATTTTGGTAGCTATGGAGTGGGGTTCTGGGCCACTGAGAGGGATTCCGTCTAGTGGTATACGTCACAGGGCCTGCCTGGGGGAATTCCTTTTCTACTGCCTGGCTGACCAGGGGATGACGTCATCTGGTTGGCTGAGCTCCCGTCAGCTGATCAAGCTCTGTTTTAGCTGATTTTTAATAAAATAATGCTGGGATTTGCTGAAATCGAACCGAGAACGATTGGTTTTGTAAAATTGTTGTGTGAATGTTCTTTAAACTTGCTATATACGCTTAGAGTTGTGGGGACAGAGACATCGGGACACTTTTGCGAGGCTGGACACATACACACCCATACAACAAAATGTTTTCTATCAGGCGATATTCCGTAATGCACTGTTATTAAATTAGCAACAACAACAACTAACGTAGGTAGATATGTTGGCTTAGATAAGAAATTGCCTAATTTTTGATTTTCAGGTGCAATGCTTCTAATTTGATTCATTGCATAAACAATTCGTATAATGTAAACAAAATCGCAGTCGAATAATGTAAACAAAATTCGCACAGACCCAAGTAAAGTAAACAAATTGAACGATTTATGGAAGATTCCCAATTTCTTTAGCTGGAAAAAACAACTATGTTGTCTTAGATGAGTGGTGGAAGTTATAATTGAAAATTTCTTTTGCTGATAAAAAACCAGCAACAACTATGACGTAAATTGTGGTCTGTATGTATCTTTTATAAACAGGAGTAATCATGATTTTCGATATCTAAAAAGAGATCACGGCTGCTTGGGATGGTAAGAATGGAAATTAAAGTCATATCAGAAAATTTTGGGTGCAGGGGTGTGCGTGTACTGAAAAGTCTTTTTAAGTTTTAATCAAAACTATTTTATTGTTTTGTTAAGTAAGGTATAGTGTAGCCTTTGGGAAGGTAAGGAACTAAGCTGTAAATTACTAGAAGACTATTTTCCTGTATAGATAGTAAGTTAGCCTCTATACCATATATAAATTCAATGTTTGGCAGTTTTCTATAAGTATCAATATAGAATATTTTAGAAAGCGGACTCTCAATGCACACAAACAGATTTCTGTTTCATGGCTTGGGACGTATGTTCGGGGTTTTGATATGAGGGATTGAATCGATGTATGTTGTACAATGGATTGAAGGTATATGTTTATATTTGATTGGAGCAAAGTATTCTCACGCCTTCATGATCCAAAGCTTAAATATAACTGAAATTCTTAAAAAAATGTTGAATCGATGACTAATGCTGCCGTAATATTGAGAAGGATTTAAGGGTTTAAGAAAAGAAGGTGGTAGTATGATATGTTGATTTGAGGAATATCTTAGATGAGTAGTGGTAGTTGCATGGGTGCAATTAAAGCCTTATTAACAATTTTTTTTATGATCAGGTGTAATGGCATGGTCACTGTTGCCACTTGAAATCTTTCTAGAGTAGCTTTTTACCGTAGTCCGAAAGTGGTATGCGTAGCCACACCTTATAGAAAATGTAAAATCTTACCAATTTAAAGCTTTGCAGGAAGTTATTGCTATGATATTAACATAGTATGATATATGGAAGTCGTATGGGTGAAGTAAAAACCTAATTTTTGGTGATCTAGTATAATGGAATGACCAGTGTTGTAATATGAAATCTTTCTAGAGTAACTTTTTCGCAAAGTGATCCTTTTCTGGTTAGGCGATGAGAGTTCGACATCAAAAATCTTATGTTGTTTCTTATGGAAGTCAACATTTACTTTTGCAATTATCTCGCTTTAACTCATCATCTGTCTCTCTCTAATACATATGCTTGAGGTGGATTTGGTCATATACTTGCTTGCTTGGAGCTTGGTATTATCAGTTATTTGTTTTATATGCTATGAGTATATATATATATATATATTTATATAAATATGTTGGCTTTAGGTTAAGAGTGGGTAAAATTAAAAGCATTGATGATAGAAGATAGGGCTCTGATATTAAGTAATGGAAGTTGTATGGGAGCAGTAAAAGAATAATTTTTGGTTGTCAGGTGTAATGACATGACTTAGCAGGTAATTTGATATTAACTTTTGCCAAGATCGTGGCGGTAGAGATTGGGTTAAGTTTAGTGGTCCTCGAAGTTTATTTTATGGGTGGTGGGTGTGCATTATATAGTAGGAAGCTTTAGTGAATACCATTCTTTTCAACCATGTGACTCTATCAAAAAATCTGTGTCGCTGTAACATTAATCTGTGTTCATACTTGAGGTGGTTATAATAGCTTGAAATTATCTTATTGATATTGGTCAATGAGGAATTCCACAGGTTTTGTTTACAATTCGTTATATTTTTTTCAGGTCTGGGATTAACAAATATTTTGAGAATAAATTAAGTTTGGTGATGGTTGAAGTTTATTTTATGTGCGGCGGGTGCGCATAATCTAGTAGGAAGTTTTAGTGAATACCATACCTTTCAACCATCTCGCTCTAACACACAACATCTGCCTCGCTCTAACATACATGCTTGAGGTATATATGATCGCTTATATGCCAGCTTGGAGCTGTGTGTTATCAGTTGTTTGATTTATATGCTATGGCTGCCTGTCATTATTATGCTTGTGTTGGGCTGGTCTGTATACTTGGTGGATGAGAGCTTTAGCGACAATATGCAATCGTTTACCTGCCAGCTTGGAGCTTGTTGTTATCAGTTGTTTGCTTTATATGCTCTGGTTGTCAGGGGTCATCATGTGTTTAGCTGGGCTGGGTGAATATATATCTGAAAATAGATCACGTGAAACTGCTGCGATATTGGAGTACTTTCTTATCATGTTGAGAGGGGGTTAAATTTAAAGCTTTGATGAAAGAATGCGATGTTCTAGATGGCAACAAAATGAAAGTTTATAAGAATTTGGTAACAGTATGTTCTATAAAAAAAATTTAATAAGCAGAAGAAAATTGTATAAGAATCTGGTAAGAGTATGTTCCATACAAAATCTAACAGGCAGAAGAAATTTTATAAAAAATCTGGGTGTCTCTATTGAGCCACAGGAGACTTGATTTTTCACAGGTTTCCCTGGTAATCACTCTTTTTAAAATTTCGAATGGGATCCTCAAATAAATGATAGTAGTGGAGAGTTATCCATTTGAGCACCTTTTTCACATAGCTCATCAGCTGCTTCATTACTCCAGATATCCATATGTCCAGGAACCTAGAATAGGATGACCTTATACTGTATGGATATGGCTATAGCTTTACCCAAAACGAATTGCATGAGAATTTGGTTAGTGGTTAGTGTCTTCTTAAATGTGAGACTGTTGCGATGAATATTGAGGAGCTTATAAGAGAATATAATAACATTTTTCTCGATGAGCATAAGAAACAAATTCAAGAATGCTATAAATTTTTAAAATTATATAAAAATATTAAGAAAGTCGAGTCAAAATGCTATGAGCACCTTGTAAGCTGGGCTTGGGCAAGAGATGATGCAACCGATGGATCGGTATGAGTTTGTGGTCGAAAATATAAACAAATTTGATACAAGTGATTACCCAGAAGATAATCAATTCAATTTACCGCTCATGAATAAAAACATTCCTGGTCTAATGAAGGATGAGCTGAATGGGAAAATCATGAGCGAATTTCTTGTCTTGCGCTCGAAAATGTACAGTCTGCATATAAACGATGGTAAAACTGTAAAGAAAGCAAAAGGAGTAAAGGCTAATGTAGTCCAAGTATGAACACAGATTAATGTTACAGCGACACAGATGTTTTGATAGAGTCACATGGTTGAAAAGAATGGTATTCTCTAAAGCTTCCTGCTATATAATGCACACCCACCACCCATAAAATAAACTTCGAGGACCACTAAACTTAGCCCAATCTCTACCGCCACGATCTTGGCAAAAGTTAATATCATATTACCTGCTAAGTCATGTCATTACACCTGACAACCAAAAATTATTCTTTTACTGCTCCCATACAACTTCCATTACTTAATATCAGAGCCCTATCTTCTATCATCAAAGCTTTTAATTTAACCCACACTTAACCTAAAGCCAACATTTTTATATATATATATATATATATATATATATATATATATATATATATATATATATATATACTCATAGCATATAAAAACAACTGATAATACCAAGCTCCAAGCAAGCAAGTATATGACCAAATCCACCTCAAGCATATGTATTAGAGAGAGACAGATGATGAGTTAAAGCGAGATAATTGCAAAAGTAAATTTTGACTTCCATAAGAAACAACATGAGATTTTTGATGTCGAACTCTCATCGCCTAACCAGAAAAGGATCACTTTGCGAAAAAGTTACTCTAGAAAGATTTCATATTGCAACACTGGTCATTCCATTATACTAGATCACCAAAAATTAGGTTTTTACTTCACCCATACGACTTCCATATATCATACTATGTTAATATCATAGCAATAACTTCCTGCAAAGCTTTAAATTGGTAAGATTTTACATTTTCTATAAGGTGTGGCTACGCATACCACTTTCGGACAACGCTAAAAAGCTACTCTAGAAAGATTTCAAGTGGCAACAGTGACCATGCCATTACACCTGATCATAAAAAAATTGTTATTAAAGCTTTTACTGCACCCATACAACTACCACTACTCATCTAAGATATTCCTCAAATCAACATATCATACTACCACCTTCTTTTCTTAAACCCTTAAATCCTTCTCAATATTACGGCAGCATTAGTCATCGATTCAACATTTTTTTAAGAATTTCAGTTATATTTAAGCTTTGGATCATGAAGGCGTGAGAATACTTTGCTCCAATCAAATATAAACATATACCTTCAATCCATTGTACAACATACATCGATTCAATCCCTCATACCAAAACCCCGAACATACGTCCCAAGCCATGAAACAGAAATCTGTTTGTGTGCATTGAGAGTCCGCTTTCTAAAATATTCTATATTGATACTTATAGAAAACTGCCAAACATTGAATTTATATATGGTATAGAGGCTAACTTACTATCCATATAGGAAAATAGTCTTCTAGTAATTTACAGCTTAGTTCCTTACCTTCCCAAAGGCTACACTATACCTTACTTAACAAAACAATAAAATAGTTGTGATTAAAATGTAACCTTACCATACTACGCCCACTAACTCCCAGCTGAATGTGTGTCTATTTGCAGCCGGAGCCCGAATCTGTAGGCAGCTACATTCGATATCATCAGGCCAAGGTACAGCGCTATATACAATGATTACTCAACAGAGTTCTTGATTGAGGAATCGTAGTCATTTGGTTAAGATAAATTTTTTTAAATAATTTTGTTAAGAAAGGTATAAACAATTTATTTTGGTTCGGAAGATAAGAAAGTACGCTTAGGATTATCAAAACACCACATTTCGGTATGAATAGTAGTTAGATCAGTAAAGCGACCTCACCCCGCCGCTAATAGTCCCGTTGAACAACAAGCCTGATAATTCCAGGCAACCATACTATACTCATAGTATATAAAGCAGACAACCAAGCTCCAAGCTGGCATGTATATGATCAAGTCCACCTCAAACATGTTTGCTAGGGTGATAGATGTTTTGAGAGAGCGAGATGGTTTCAAAGTACGGTATTCACTAAAGAATGCCTACAAAAGTAGCCTAGGCTTGAATTATTAGTAATATGAATTACATCAGAAAAGGTATGATCTCTAATATCGAAAAAAGCATAGCCCGTAGAGGATTTCTGATAAGACTTTTCAGTACACGCACACCCCTACACCCAAAATTTTCTGATATGACTTTAATTTCCATTTTACCATCCCAAGCAGCCGTGATCTCTTTTTAGATATCGAATATCATGATTACTCCTGTTTATAAAAGATACATACAGACCACAACTTACGTCATAGTTGTTGCTGGTTTTTTATCAGCAAAAGAAATTTTCAATTAAAACTTCCACCACTCATCTAAGACAACATAGTTGTTTTTTCCAGCTAAAGAAATTGGGAATCTTCCATAAATCGTTCAATTTGTTTACTTTACTTGGGTCTGTGCGAATTTTGTTTACATTGTTCGACTGCGATTTTGTTTACATTATTCGAATTGTTTATGCAATGAATCAAATTAGAAGCATTGCACCTGAAGATCAAAAATTAGGCAATTTCTTATCTAAGCCAACATATCTACCTACGTTAGTTGTTGTTGTTGCTAATTTAATAACATAGTGCAATACGGAATATCGCTTGATAGAAAACATTTTGTTGTATGGGTGTGTATGTGTCTAGCCTCGCAAAAGTGTCCCGATGGCTCTGTCCCCACAACTCTAAGCGTATATAGCAAGTTTAAAGAACATTCACACAACAATTTTACAAAACCAATCGTTCTCGGTTCGATTCCAGCAAAATCCAGCATTATTTTATTAAAAATCAGCTAAAACAGAGCTTGATCAGCTGACGGGAGCTCAGACAACCAGATGACGTCATCCCCTGGTCAGCCAGACAGTAGAAAAGGAATTCCCACAGGCAGGCCCTGTGACGTATACCACTAGACGGAATCCCTCTCAGTGGCCCAGAACCCCACTCCATAGCTACCAAAATAGTTGGAATTTTTGTATGGAAAAAGTGGTCTGGTACCGGAATAGCTTAACTACTTGTACTAAAAAGGTGTTGATCAGCAGTCACTGTTATAGTAGTACTTGCAGAGTCGTTGAAGAAATAGAATTCAATATCTCCTCTTCTGATCCAATTCCACCTCATTCTTTGAAATAGCAGTCATCGTCCGTCAATTAACAAATGAAAATATGGATTTGTTTTTGTTTTTTTCAAGGCTGCCTAGGGTTGGTTTTTTTGTATAAAATTAGTCTAGTTTTTCTGTTCAGTTAACTAATTTTGTTTTATTTAGTTAGTAGTTTATTTGTATTTAGTTTTATAATATTGTCACTTGTGTTTAATTACTGTTTAATTAGCAGTAAAATTATTTAGTCTAAAAATTAAATTATAAAGTTTGATAGTTAAGTGGGAAGACCAAATACGGATTAAAATGAATATACTTAGAATATTCAGCAATAATTTGGTCTAAAGTTATGTTATATGTAACCTTTTCTTCCGTAAATGAATTTTTAAAAGAAAAATTTATAGAAGAGTATTACAATCAAAAATTTAATTTTCATAAGAGACTCCCAAGCAAATGTGATGTGCATCAATTTGAGTAATTAAATCGACAGGGCATCAACACAGTTAATTTCTTCTGATGGTATACTCGTAAACGAAATTCGAACATGTTACTTCTAAGAATTATGTCGAACCGGGCCAGTTATATATTTTCGTTTATGACCTCGTTTTTCTGTTCTTACTTAAAATATCTAGGAGTGACGATTTTTAAATTAAATAACAACGACGAATCAGTTATTGACCATTCTTTGTACTCTATAGTCTACAGTACTTTTGTGTTTGGATTCATTTTAATCACAACTATTCTTACAATTGTATTCTATATAACTCCAATGGTGCAGGTAATAATAATTTTAGCAACGCAACTGATCGACAAAAACTCAATTGTATCCTTACTAAATTGAATCCTCCGCAATTTTAAGGACAATTGGACTTATACAAGACAGGAAAATCTCGTCGATTACAAAAATTTAGTGTTTGTTTTCTGTAAATTTTTTTTAAGTATTTCAAAATATGTTCTTAATATTTACTCTGCTCAAGTTTACACCTTTAATGATTCATCAATTGGTTATTTTGCTGGATTTTTATTACAAGCATACATTCTATTATTAACATTTGTTTTTTTCAATTTGTGCTTTATAACCTTCGTTGTGGTTTTAGTATAATTTGAGCACTTCAATGTTTATTTAAAAGACTTTTGCAATGAAATGAATCAATGTACTAGTTTCCCGGCACGTTTCTCAAAGAAAAGATTTGACGAATTCTATTTCTACAAGATTGATGAGATTATAGAACTTGTGAAATTCTTGATGATCTACGACGAATGTACCAAACACAAATTTGCTTTATTGCGGTAAGTCTTGTTTAACTTTTGTTTTATATTTTAATGTTTGCAAAGCCGATTTGGATGACTGTGACGATAATTTTGGAACTTCTTGAAATTTTTACGTTTCTTTGGATGGCAGATTTATTGGTGAAAAAACTAAAATTTCAAATTGACTTTGGAGGAATTCACAAATATCTGTTTCGTAATAAAAGCATTGAACAAAATGTAAGAATATCTGTTTTTTAGTTATTTCCCGTACTAATGATTTATATTTATACAGGTTGAAATGATGTATATCAGAGCTATTCTAAATGGACCTATGTTTTCTATTTATGGATTATGTAATCTTAATATTAAGCTTTTTATGAAATTTTCATCTGGATCAGCTACAATTTTTATCATCTTAATGCAGTGTTGGTGGGAAATCTACCATAATTAGTTTAAAAGACATCAACTATATTAAATTGTTAATTGGTAATAAATTGAAAAATTTCATCTTAATTTATGAGATTATATTAGTCCTGTTAAGATATAAAACAATTTTCAATGTCATTATTTATTGACTTTAATAGTGAACACTATTCACACTCTATGTCTCCTTATATATTTAACATAATTAGTTATTCTATAAAATTTTACATTGAATCAAGTTATTAATGGCTAGTAGCTTTACAAAGATCCAAGAGGACTGCGCTTAGATTTAGAGGTGGAATATAAATAGAGATTTAATAAACATTTATTTACAAAACAATAATAAAATTAGAAATATTTACAAACATGTCCTTCCCAACTGTTCTTCCTGCATTTTTACGAACTTGAAAATAAACAATTGGCGTTGGCTTACACATCGTTATTATACCAGGAGAATTTTACATATATATAGTCTGTATATAATACAAATACCATATTTTGTCTTATATACGTCAATATATATATATGTACAGATTTTTGAAAATTTCTAAAATATTGTTACGAGCGTGGCCTTAGTTCGTTATTTAAAACACAATATTTCAGATATAATTCAAAAGTTCTTTCTTTATTTAACTTTACTGTTTACTCTCACAAATTCACAAATAATTATCAAATCAACTCTTTATTTATCGCTAGTACTGTACTTCTAATTATCGCAATCCAAATAGTTTACTTCGTTCACTTCTCACTTCGCTGTCTGAAATAATACTCCGCCTCCTAGCTTTCAGAGCGCCGTATTTATACTCTACGAATTATCCTAAAACCTTCCTGAATATTCCGTTCTCCGAACCCAAAGTTTACTAAGATGACACTAACCTAAAGTTGCTTCCATTCCTAACAGATGTCACTTGATTCACTTTGTGGCACGTAACAATATCATTGGTGCGTCAATCTTAGAAATATGTTTGTGTCAAAATAAGATTTTCATCACAATTTTAAATCAGTCAAATCTTATTCTGATCCGGTGCAGATGTCTCAACTTGGTAAAATATTCATAAGTTCTTAACGAAGTGGAGAGGAGATAATTCCACCGAATGACTTCTAAATAACATAAGACATCAATAAAGCTCATTTAATTTTATTTTAATATCGTGTGGAATTGTTTCAAATGTGTACTTTACGTTCAACTACTATTTCATCTCAAGATTAAAAATGAACCAACGTTTCTAAATATGAATAACAAAATATATCCAGATAGTGCTAAAAATATTTGAATTGATTATTCTGTATTTTGCTGTGCATGCAGAGTCTGTAGCGTAAGGCTCTTGCTTCTATTCTTATAACTCATGGAATATAGATGCCTAACCAGTGCAGCTTTTTTATATTTGATATATCACAATACACTACAATTATATATATGCCGTTTACCTTTAAGCCACCGTTAGAACTACTTTTTTTTTTAATTCAAAATTTTGATATCGTTGGCCCGAATTCCTGATTGTGATTTTGGAAGAAATCTAGCGTTGTTTATTTAAAATATAAGATCTCAGATATAACCGACACATTCTTCTTTTATTTAGCTATATTGTTTACTTTTACAAATTCACAGGCATTCACAAACGACTCTACTATAATAATTGCTAGTATTGTACTTCCAATTATCGCAAGCAAAATAGTTTCTTACATTCACCTCACTGTCTGAAATAAGACTCCCTTCCTGGCGGTGACAAGCGACTCTATGCTCTACAAATTGTCCTAGAACTTTCCCGAATATTCTGCTCTCGAAAAATCGATTCTCCGATCCCAAAGTAGTTTACTATCTGAACCAATAGATGCCACTTGTCCTAAAGTTTTTTATGTCGGAGCCAATCGATGTCGTTCGTCCTCTCCTATTGCACGTAACAATTTATTCCTAACGGCAGTTTATAGGACTACGATATGTATACAATTGGAAAGCAGAGAGTGTGCACACTAGCAAATAAAAGAGCTAAGTTGATTTAACTTTAAATATTTCGGAAGCTACATCCAGATTAATAAGAACTCTAACATTTAGTGAGATATGTCAAAAAACCGTTATATCTATATGTAACCCACTATATTTACATGTATGCTAAAACCCTGTGAAATATTATTCAATAAAGGCGGGGTACTCTGCACATATTTATGGATAAAAATATATAACGTCCGACGATCTGACTTAGTTTGAATCCTACATTCCCCTCACTAACCGATGCAATTTTAACAGGAATACTCTGAAGTTGCTTTCAACTCATAAGTAAAATCATATGGCACACTGAAGAGAGATGTAAAAGTGCTGCCATAAAAGCAAGTGAACGACAACAATTTGGTAATTCGAAAAAAAAAAATTAATAATAAAGCTGAAAGCATCTCATAATGCAGGCAGTAAAACAGTATAAATGTAAGGCCGCTCCACATACTTCTGCGCATGGTAGAAGAGAAAAATTACTGAAAATTGTTATCAAAATACAAAGAATAATGAAATAAAGCAAATATAGAACAAAACTTGAAAGTCAAAACTTAATAAATTGTACAAGTTCATAAATCACACAAAAACTAAATCATTTATTTATGTAAGTATTTCGCAAAATTTTATTTACATAAATAATTCTCTTTGTATGCCAATTGATGTTTTCTATATTTACAAATTACATTATATTTTCCGTTGTGTATTCTGACCAGCATTGTATTAATGTAATTACCATTGTTACTGTTGTCGATATATACCCCATAACGAGCTTAATATTTAGTTTAAATAATCCAAATATAGAAAAGATTGGCTTCTTGAGAGCAGCATTAATATATAACACCTCAACCTGTAAATATTCATATAATGATCATTTCTATATGTACGAAATTATGTATATTATAAAAACTTCAATAATTCTTACATTTTGTTCAAATAGTTTACTAAACTGATAATTATAAACTCCTTGAAAATCATGTGGAAATCTTGATTTTTCCATCAATAATTCGAATAAAATCATAAATAACATAGCGTCAAAAATTTCTGAAGTTAATCTAATAGTATATGTAAGTGAAATATCAACAATAATTAGCATATAGAAAATATGCATAACAATATTGAAGAAACTTGAAGTAACTATACAAAATATTGGTGTCTCTAAAAGTCGACGTAAATCTTCAAAACATTCACAATTTTTTGAATAAATTTTCTGTATCTCATTAATTTTATGTGAATAAAATTCATTAATTTCATTAATTGGAATCATTATTGTCGAATCAGTTAACTGACTTATTCCATTAGAAATGATTTCCAAAGATCGACTAAAGTCTTCAAATTGAATGGTAACAACACCGAGCAGTATGAAACACAAATCAAAAAAAGCAGTTATTAATAATCGAACGTAGACACATAAAAATCCAGAATGATAATTTATTTCTGAAATAGCACTTTGATCAGAGTAAGCCAAATATACATAAATAGTTAATTTTAAAACACTTGAGCAACATTTACACAATAAAAGTGTTAAATATTTAACATTGATTGAGTTTATTTCTCTTATATAAATGCCACTTTCTTTTATATTTCTAAAAATCCGATTTAGTGAGAGGATACTTGATATTCGTTTCAAAATCGTCAGTGCTAAATTAACTATTATAATCAGAAATTCAATATAAACTCTCAAATAGCAAAGAAATTTTAAGAAATTCGTGGGTAGAGTCATAGCCTGTGGTGCTACATGAAGAGAAATCGTCGGTATACATGTAATCAAAAGTATTACAGATACAAATATACTGTACGCAATAGAGCGCACCGAATACTCGAATAACTTTTCATTTTTATTGAAATTGAAAATAATCACTCCCAAATATTTAGCACAATAATAATAATATGTCCCTATCATTAACAAAATTCTGTTAGTACAAATCGACATATTTATTTGCTTCAACTAAGTATTTAGACACCTGTGAAAGTTAACTTCAAAAGTGCAAATAAGAAATACTGAATTAAATCCAACATCAAATGAAGCTTTAATCGAATTTAATTTAATTGAACCCCTTTGGAATGCTTTTATCATAATTAATCTACTATATTTGGATTACAATAGCTAATTAGATTAAGTGGGAGACGGAGTTGCACTTGTAATGCATTGCAACAAATATTTAAACTTCAAGGTCAAACACTTTTAATTTTCTTGCGCTTTGAAAAATTTTCTTCCTTCTTATTCCACAATATCTGATGAAAGGTATAGATAAAAAACACTACGGAATAGATTGTTGACTAATATTCTGTACACTACAAAAAATTCTGAATACCATTTTATCGTAGAACATTCAACTCCCAAAACACGGCCTACCAGTTCTTTTTATTCCGGGTCATATTTTTGTCGATAAAAGTCGCATCCATAAGAGAACTAAACTATTCTACTATGACCCAATATTCAGTTGCTTTTTTAGCTGCTCCGGTTTTTTGCATTTTATAGGAGTAAAGCTTTTTTTTAGCTGCTCCGGTTTTTTGTATTTTATAGGAGTAAAGCTTTTTTTTAGGTGCTCCATTTTTTTTAAGTGTGGGAGTAACGCTTTTTTAGCCGCTCCATTTTTTTTTAAGTGTGGGAGTAACGCTTTTTTAGCCGCTCCATTTTTTTTTAAGTGTGGGAGTAAAGCTTTTTTTAGCCGCTCCGTTTTTTTTAGGTGGGGGAGTAACGCATTTTTAGCGGCTCCGTTGTGCTGTATTCTTGTGGGAGTTAACTTTTTTTTTAGCTGCTCCAGTTTTAGGCTAATTTTCTTTACAGATTAAAGTATGGCAGAAAAGTAAATAAAAAGGGTATAAATTGTGGTGATTGTTGTTGCGTGAGATTGTGTTTGGTTAGGTTGTCAGAGTTTTATGAAATGTATAGTGTGAAAGTGTAGTATGGAAAAGGAGTAGCTTTAGTAGTTTAGTAGATTAAGTAGGTAAAGTCTAATTTTTCGGAATGTACGGCGTATTAAGTGCTATAATTTTGGTCATGGGGAAGTTGTCAAATGCTAGGTAAAATATTTAAGGTATTCTCGGGTATTCGGCCGTAAACTTGGAAGTAGGTTCGGAAATATTAGGAAAGAGCATTATTGAAACACCGTCGAAAAGTTCAAGCTTTTGTGTTTAGAGTTTTTAAACAATCAGTCAGTCTTCAACAAGGTGTACGTTAATTAAATTGGTGCAAAGCCTCATTTGGCTTCGCCATTTATTTAACAATAAGTTTTACGTTAATTAAATTGGTGCAAAGCCTCATTTGGCTTCGCCATTTATTTAACAACAAAGCTTCGCCTATTATAGCGGAAATTACACTCCGCTGTGAGTGAAGACCAAGTGCCGAAAGAAAAAAACTCAGAGAAACCAGCAAGGAAACCATGGCCGATGCTTATGATAAAGTCATGGACTTGGTGTCCAGATACATACCCACGTTTTCTGGAGAAAGAACGCCAAAACTGTTAAAGGAAGTTCACCGTTTCCTGAGCTGCTGCAAAGATCTTTACGATCGTTTAAAGGCCGAGGAACAGCCAATCTTCATGAAATGTGTAAGATACCGGTTGTTAGACGACGCATATTATCTAGTAAGCTCGGAGGAGCCGAAGGATTTTGAGGCATTGCAGCAGACAATTCAAACTGCCTACATGCCAAAAAAATCGTACTGTGACTTCCGAGCTGAAATGATAGCATGCGTTCAAAGGCCCTGTGACGACATAAAAGACTATGCGGATAGACTGAAGGAGCTACTGTGTCAAATCAAGGCGGCAGTTTCGGCTAAGTATCCAGACAAAGACGGGGGATTGATAGCGGAACTTGAGGCAGACGCGGTGGCAACGTTCAAGGCGGGTGTTATGCAGCAGACTACTCAGCTATATTTGACGGGACGCAAATTTCGATCTCTGGATGAAGCACGTGAGGAGGCCGACTACTTTGAGATGGATGCTAGGAGACTTAAAATTAAGGTACCAGGGGTATGGAAAAAAACACCAGAATATTACAGAGAATCATCACAGGAAGGAGGGATGACCAGTAATTTTAATGTTGAAAGACAGAGACAGTCCCACATACCTTTTCCATCGATACGGAGGCCAAACCAATCAGGAAGGAACTGGGAAATTCCGGCTAGGGCAGCACAACAGCCCAGAGTTGTCAAATGCTTCAAATGCGGTCAACCTGGACACATTGCGAGAGAGTGCCAAAAAGTTCCTTTCTGTACGGGATGTCAGGAATATGGGCACGTGATATCCAATTGCCAAATTCATCACATCAGAGTAGCCAACTGTGGAGCTAGCATTCAAGATAACTGCCATTCAGGAAGGGAGGGGCTGTATTGCAAATTCTGCCGAACACGTGACCATTACACGGATATCTGCGTAAAGAAGTATTTAGCAGATAGAGAAGAAGAAAAATTGACTTCCAGTAATAAATTTGTCATCACAGTGCCATCAGACATAGCTTTAGAAGGCAAGCTTACGCTTTTAATCGACACTGGGTCTACGTGTAGTTTGATTAAAATTAATAGAATAAAAAGAAATACACCGATACAAACACATCAGAAAATACAAATTGGAGGACTGTTTGGATTTGTTAGGAACTCCATAGGCACTTGTGCGGCGAATTTGCTTATAGATAACAGTCAGTAGGCCTGTCGATTTAACGCCATAGGTGACACAGATTCAATTCCAGCAGACGGTATCCTTGGGATGGATTTCCTCAGTGATAGAGCTGTTATCGACTGCATGAGGAGGAAATTGTGGATACAAGGCGCTGAAGCAGAAGAAGAAAGTGCCGTTTGTGGGAACGTCGCCGCTAGTGGAGAAGTTGTGACGACTGCTTTCCATTGTTATAGTCTAGAAAATCCTTCACAAGACAGAGTAGAGGAGGGTCAAATTAATGTGGCAGAATACATCACACCAAGTAGCAATAACCCAGACAGCAAAGGGAAAGGTATAACATGCAATGTAGAGCCCGCTTCAAGACACGGAGAGAAGAGCACACCAATATGGCAGAAGACCTGGAACACATCTGAGGACAGTGCGGGACTTGATAAGGTAAGAAATGAAGAAGTCAATAATGGAAGTAGGACACAACATAGGTATTACGGGTATAGCGGAAATAAGCTGGGAGATGGACCTGCATTTGTTAGAATCGCGAATGCAAGAGCCTACCCTGTCAAAACCATGAACTCCTCGCACGAATGGCACGGACCTCGTAAGTATCCTAAACGATCTGGATGGCGCTATAATGGTAGGAACAATTGTTATCCTCAACTAGGGAAAGTCCAGGGGATTCTGCAAAAAGGTAGGTTTAAATCGCAGGGAGATAAAAGGAAGCCAGATAGGACAGAAGTCCATCAAGGCAGAAGGAAAGTAAGGGAACGGAACTTTATTCATGTTGAAAGTTCAACTTTGGCTACAAGTTCAATAAACCCTTACAAGGTAGGTAACGGTTATGACCCAGGAATAGGGGTATGTAACCAAAAAGATTTCCAACAAATTCCCTCTAATTTCAGAAGAAATTCGATGATCGGAGTTTGGTAGTCTGTGGCCAGGAGGAATATGGAAGGAAATATAAGTAACGCAGTGGATCCAATTTAAGGGTAATTTATAAATTAAAAGGTAAGGAGGTAAGCAAATGCTTTTAGGAAGAAGACAGTGAGATTTAAGAACAAGAGAGACTGGAAAAAAAGAGTTATTTAATTACGGGAATTAAAAAAAAAGGAATACCAGATTTAAAAAAAAGATAAGATTGAAAAGAAAAGAAATAAGAGATTAAAAAGAAGGAGAAGTTAAACAAAAGAGGAGAAATATTATTTGACAAAAAAAAAAGGTAGAGGGAAAAAGTTTGTAAATCATTGGGAAAGTTATAAGCAAGATTAGGTTAGAAGAATATATATATGAAAGTGTAAATATAAGAAATAAATATGTAGTAAGTGTTTAAGGCTTAAAACTATAGACTAATGGAAAGACCGAGAACTAGATAAGATTGAGAAATTTATATAAGCAGTGTAAAATAACCTCGACGTAACGGAAGCAGATGTAGCAGTCGCATCATGACATCAATTTATCCCTGTATAGACTACGTGGAGCAAGCATCAGACCAATAGTGTTGGTGGGAAAATAATGATAAGCACTTGTGAAAACTGAATTTTTCACCGCCGACGACTTTCTTATTTGCAGGTATTAACCGAACTCTGAAGATTGATTTCAAAAGCAGGAAGGCACCGATAAAGAAGTAAAAGAACTTCGGGAGGAATCAGAAGTTAGATCTCAACTATAATTACTACGAGAAAAGAATGGTATACTCATCATTTCTCAGTTACACCGACATTGAGATATCTGAGGGATTCAAAGAAGTTAAGCCCCAAGATCATCTAGTTAAATGAAAGGGGTTAAAAGTAACGGCAAGATTTTAGTATACTCAAATAAGTCAAGATCAAAGTGAAGTTATATATGGCATCAAATTCAAAACATATCACTGAATAAATCAAAAGATTTGGGAAACAGGCAGAATGCTATGCAGTTGTAGAAAATACATTAGCAGATTCATATAGAGAGAGCAAGTCTATTCCTTCTATGTACGGGTGGACTCTTGATATAATCGAGAGAACTCCATCGTACATTTAGAAATAGTACAAAAAATATCTAACAAGTTAGCGATTCAGAGGTCAATAAGAATGAGCATAGGAAAGGAGGAGCGTCCAGCACGGGTAAAAAGAATAGTGAGCATTCGTATAAGCAAAAAATCTCAAGCGTAAATTGATGATCCGTTCTACCCAAAATTCCGCTATTGGAAATACATTTTAATAATCCCGTAGACAGCAGCCCCACAAAGAAAAAGAGGACTTAGTTTATCCCACGGATATGGTCTAGCTTTTAGTAGCCTAAGTCAAGACCGAACGCAACGGACCGCACTCATCAAGAAGCAGCTTGTAGCAATCACAGTAGTATTAGGGTTATAATGTGTATTACTTGTCGTTGTAAAAATAGAGTATTATAAACGTCAATAGATTTTAGAAGATAATAGGAATCGAATAGGAAATATATTTTAAAGAGGGAAAATTTTGTTAAGCAGCAGATGAGCTAAAAATTAGTAGTGAAATTAAAACAATGTAATCAGAAAGAAGCGATAGAAGAGATCAAAACAAGGAAATAAGGAAATTATAAGAAAGATGTTAGAGTAACATTTGTAAAGAAAAGAAATGAATAAGTAGAAAAGAAAATGGTTTGGAAAGAAATAAGTGTTAAGTTTATTGGATAAGTCTAGTATATCAAAATTTGCCAATGATTGAGAATGCAAAAGCAAAAGTTAAATGAAATGGATATATTATAAAGTAGTTAAAAGGTAGTAGTAAAAAGATATTGGTTAAAACAATAGTAAAATAAAATAAAAATAAAGAGAATTTTTCAGAAATATGTATAAAAACGTGAAGATGTAATTAGAAAATTATTAATTATTAATTCAATAAAAAAGAAATGAAATGGATGTAGTAAAAAAAAATGTTTGTCAAGACAATTGTAAAAAAAAAGACTAAGCAAAATAAGGTATAAGAAAGAAATTTAGAAAAGAAAAGTAAATGTAAGAAGAAAATAAGAAAGAAATTAAACACGCAAAGAAAAAGATAAGAGAAATAACTATATACATAAAAAGAAATATTGTAAAGAAAAGAAACGGATATATGATAAAGTAATTAAAGGAATGAAAAGAAAAAAGAAACATTGTTAAGGTAATGGAAAGAAAAATGAGAAAAGAATATAGAAGAATAGAACAGAAATTATATATGAAGTAAAGGATGTACATAAAATGACGTAAAGAATGTAAACCGAACCATAGCTATAAAAATTGTGTAGATCATAGTGAGTATTGTCTCTTAATTTTGGTATAAATTAGTTAAGTTATATATTGTAATCTAACTGAGCACCCCGATGTGATTCCTCTTGGGAATCAGTTTTTCTCAGGGGGGAGGAATGTCGTGACCCAATATTCAGTTGGTGCAATTGTAACATCACGACTCGAGCTAGCAGGAAATGCACAAGTATATAAACGATTTGCAATAACTAAGCATTTTACTTCGCACAGTGAAATGCTTGGCGATTGCGAATTGTTTACTTGTAAACTGTCGCATCCACTGCTGTGTGTAACTGGGCATTGAGTCATGGTTAAGTAATTCACTTCGCATAGTGAAATACTCAGCTGGGCTCACTGTTTGTTTACATACAGTATTGGGGGCTCCCGCTGTCGGCAGTGATTAGCGTAATACTTTGTAATTATGATTGCAATGTATTGCGCTGGTCACTGGGTCAAAGTCGCTTCCGCCTAATTGAATGGAGGTGAGCACGGTCGATTCGCTAGATCGGTTAGTTCAGTTAGAAGTTGGGAATTATTAAAGATAGCGGTTCGGCATCTTTTTTGAGTTAGTTGTAATTAGAGAGTTAAATCAGACGTATCAATCACGGGTGATACGCCTCTTAATTTATATCGTCGTTTAATTAAAGTAATAAAGTTGTTGTACAATTGACTTACGCGAGTTTTTAATTGTTTTCCCTGGATTGCTTTGGGACACGACAACTGGTTGAAGAAAAAAGTTTGAACTTAACTTTAGTTTGTAAGTATCGACAAAGTCTCTTCCATCAAGGTCGATACTCCCTAGCATACCTAATAAAAATTATCCTAGATACGTTGGTTCTCTCATAAGAAAAGTATGATGCATTCAAATCATATCTTTTAGACACTTTTAAGGACAACTCAATCGCCAGTAAACAACAGAATTTTCAGTATACTTTCCTGAATGCAAATTATTCCATACCATAAACCTTCCTCTGCGTGGATAACTTCACAATTTATCTAATCCACCAAAACTCTACATCTTAGCCAAGACAATAAGCTGAAAAATGCAAGCGGCCCCGATATAAGGTTTAAAATCGATTATAAAAAAGGCACTACCGATAGCTGTTGACTTTATAACAACCCTCTTCAATAATTGCATCAGCAATTGCTACTGCCACAAAATTCCCGGCAGAAGTATTTGTCATAACTAGATGTGCATACGAAAACCTCAGTCGATCCTAAACTAATATACAAATATTTTCTATACAGATATCCAAGCAGCATTCATCACCTGTTTTTACCACACGAAGTTAATGTGGGAGTGCAATCTGGTATTAACAAAACCTTGGCACAAAGGACTACCTAATACTTCAAGTGCCAAGAGAATTGATGAAAATGATAATGCAGACTTACTGGTGAAAAAGGAACACCATGCCCTTCATCGGACCGAAACCAATTTGCGGTGTCTCTTATAATACCAAGACCAAACTGGATCAAGGAACAGATGAACCAGAGACCGACCTCAACGATAGGCTTCAAATAAACCAAAATATTAATCAAAGAATCTTCACTAAAGAAGATCCTGGGCCTTTTAAGTAATTGAGAATCATTATAAGAGTCCTAGACGGACTCTGTAAATATAAAAAAAAAACACATGCATATGATACACCAACTGGTGTATGTAGGCTACTTCTCGAAGAAGATGAAACACCGGAGCATGTGTTATTCGAATGCGAGGTCGTTGCACAATGTAGATTCCAGATTTTTCAGCTCATAATTCTTAAGAGAAAGAAACTTCATCCAAAAAAATGCTGCCCTTCCAAGAAAGAGTGGGCTTGTTAGATGTACTGTAAAGAAAAGGGGTGCATAATATGGCTGCAGTGCACAAATGAATGGCTGCAGTGCTAGGGCTACTTGCGTCGGTAAATCGTAACATTATCTTAATCTTATCATTGTCTGGAGCTAGTACAATGTAAAGTTGCTTAGGTTGTAACAGTGGAACGATCGGCTGATGTGAAAAGTTTATTCACCAACTTGTTTCAAGAGGATCAGATCTGTTCAAGTTATATGAGCTCCAATAAATTTTCGAAATTATTTGAACAAGTATCAGATAACTTTAACCCATATACTTTCCTAATTTGCTATTTCTAGAGTAGTAGTGTAATTTTTGTTTTTTCGCTTTGAGGCAGGCGGGCCAGAGATACAAGCACGGAGGCCAAAACAGCCCATTGTGCTAACTTTCAAGAAACCACATCACCAAAACTTTCCTGTCCTCTTAATGAAGTGCATCAGGTATTGCTGAGGAAAATTGCTTAGTTCATCTACAGATAGGAAGGCAGACCCTAGAGGATCCCGCCTGCTCTGAGCGAAGGCCGGTGAAAGAACACAGAAATTGTTCGGTTGTCTCTCCTTCCAGGCAGGACAGACACTCAGGGCTGTCAGCAACTCTCATCCTTGTTACATGAGGGTAAAGTGAGCTGTGGGAGGTGATAATGCCAACCACAGTCCTATATTGTTTGCTTCCATGAGAAAATCAGAGATATTCCTATTGTGCCCATTAAGAAAACTGTGTGCAGCTCCTAGTACTCAAGTTTGCCCAACCATGCTGTTGCTCCATATGAACACCCGCTTTGATAAGAGGCAAGATACTCGAGGTGGACATGCCTACGGGAGATCCTGACCAAAGAACGGAGAATCAGAGCCAGCCCAAGCTAAAATGTCAGCCGTTTCTTCGCCATAATTCCCATGTGACCAGGAACGCACAGAAGGGAGACAACTTGCAATCCCCCAGTAACTTATATGTTATCCGAGGGCCACTCAGAGCCATCAAGGCTGCCGGATTATCGGAAAGTATAGCAATGCCCTTCGCCTTGATTTGCATATCAAGGGCTACCTTCGCTGCCATTGTGATGGCGAAGAGTTCAGGTTGAAAGACAGTGGTGCGTCTTCCAAGTGAGCACTCAATCCCAATCTCAGGTTCAGAAATTTATCGGCTGAGTCTTCGGTGAAGATTTTTAGAGCGGACCGGGGAAGGCACTTCCCTCAGTACACGATTCAATTACAGGAAAACTCACAGAGACGCGACGCCTAAAAGGAGTTCAGGCATCATAGCATCACGTGGCATGCTGGCCAGAGAGTCTCCAGAGCACATTTCGAAGAGCAATGGGAACAGTCAGTCCAGCTGTCCTCCTAACGAACGTCCTCATGGGCGCAATCTGCACACAGAGGTCTTGGAATCTGCCCTTCCAGCCACCTCAGCTTCCGGATCAACACAAGAGTAACAGACACTCAAACTTAATTTAAGTGCTTGCTAAGCGGGCGTAAGTAACTTGAAAAAAAGAAAGAACTTCGATTTTTGATTCTAAACTTACACTGGATTTTATTGTGCTAATACAAGACCTTATATACAATTTTTACGCTTACATGATAAATTTCGCTATTATCGTAAGTTCACTTCATCATGTTTACCTTCAAATCATTGACCCAGATTGGGGCAATGCATGCGGAAATATTTTTGTGAAATATTTTTATGAATGATGCAAGAACATGAGTAAGTGAACTTACGCTTGATTAAATTTTGACCTGATTGGAGGAAATGTACAAAATAAGCAAAGTGACAAATTCTTTTGCAATTGAGAAATCGGAAGGTAATTGTAGTGAAGGTGAACATGAACGTGATTAAGAAATTATGTATGAACATGTTGAGAAATTATTTTTTTTGTTCAGGTAGGAACATGCTGGGGGCCGCCAGATTCTAATACACGATTGAATCGCTGTTCTATTGAAGTTTGTGGTGATTGTTGTCTTCCTTCCTTGGGTTTTGCTTGTCTCTTGGAACATCCAGTATAACAAAATTGAAAGGTCCTTTTGAGGGTGAACCAGTACTTCCAGATGAGGATGACCAGGAAAAGAATGAAGGCAGATGATATTGATGCGGTTGAGTAGAGTATCAGCGGGTTGTGTAGGATAGCTGGATCTATCTTGGGCTCCTCCATATATTGTAAGATTTGCTCGTCTGGTTGAATCAAAACTCCTGGTTGCAGCAATGCTGGTGATTTATTAAAGTTGGAAATGTTTAATCGTGGGGGAACTTCCCTTATATGGCTGGAGATGACCTCTATTGTTTGATCCAATTTGGTTTTTAAGGTTATCTCTCTTGTTTTCAGATAACAGTAATCAGCAGTGTGTATAATTCCTGTGGTATTTAGAAGTAATTCCTTTCCAGCTCCCTTGCAGAATATGAAGGCGACCTTTGTTTCATTAGTCATGTATAACCAAGTGTTTCTCGTCACCAAGGCCTTCCAAACTGTACCAGTCAGCTTAAACTGACGCATCTCACATACGGTCTTTGGATAATGATCATAAATTTCATCAATTACACAAGATGGGCTGTTTTCGATGCTGTGCACTATGGTTGGGCTACACTGGAACACGTGATTGGCTATAGTAGTGCAACTCTTCAATTCCCTTTCGTCTAGATTGAAATTTGTTTGATGGGCATAATCAACAGCCAAGGTGGAAGATTTTATGTCGGCCACTGCGAATTCGTTGCCTTTGATTAAGTGTGGAGTTGGTGTTATATGTATCAAATCGTACATGTTTGGTTCAACAATATTTAAGTATCCATACAATATTCTTGTGTCATTCTGATTTACCACGTCTAGTCGTTCCTGTGGTGTTGGTAAGATAATAAGGTTGGAACCAATTTTCTGGGCTACCTTTTGAATAACAGTTTGGATTTCGTGTAAAGAAATGAAATTCAAGAGATAACCGTGATTGTGTATGGCATTTAACCAGTAAGCACTTAGCACTTAGCACTTAGGTATGCGGCTATCACTTCAATGCTAAGCCTATTGTGATCTGCTGCTGAGTACCATGTAGCCATTTCGCTAATTGAAGAAATGGCTTGAGCCAATCTGGCATCAAAATGCTTCAATGTATCTGGTATGATAAAATTGGACTGATTAACCTTCGCGTTGAGGAGCAGCATTTGTTGATTTTTGAAAGTAAGAGATTTTGTTGATTGTGTTCTAATGCGTCAATATTTGCATAAACATCCTCAATGACGTCAAATATACTGGTGAGTATCCTACCAAGAAAACCTCTTCTACTTCTGTTCCTTGGTTCGGTAAATCGGATTTCATCTATTGATCTTAAAAGGTTCTTCCTCCTTGTGGATAAGTGCCTGAATAGCTGCGAGCAGCGCGTGATTTCAGTGAGCTTCTCAGTCTTGTCACACATTTCCTGTATTTTTTCCCAAGTGGAGTTGATATTTTTCTCGTCATCAAAAATGTCAACCATTGGAAGTGACACCTGCAATCGCAGATTTCCTCGTTTTATTTTAGCTCTGCCTAAATTCTCTATATAGAGGCCGGATTTGGGCTTTATGATCTCATAGTCTTGTGCGAATGCTGCAGTCAACCAATAAAGTATCAGCAAGGTGGAATGTAACAGTCTTGAGGCCCATGTACATGGTGCGATTTTCATTATTTTGCTATGTCGAGCTGTAGTCGCTTCAGGCCCCTTTCCATCTTTACTGGTGGAAATCGTATCAAAGTGCTCTGGTTTCGACCACAGCTCAGGTTCGGCTGAAATGTCAGGTAACCCCCTTTTTGTGGATTTCTTGAGAGTGGTCAGTGCAGTAAAAGTCCTGAGGCCGGCATCTTCATAGTTAGATTTATTTATATTCATAGGCAACTAGCACAGTTGATAATGTTTCTATATTGCACAGAAACTACTCGCACTATTCCATCTTCGCCAAGATGAAGCTGTACGATTCGTCCTAACGGCCACTTTTGTGGGGGCAAGATGTCTTCCTTTACTAGAACTAACTCGCCGAGAAGTGGGTTCTTTTTTTCTGTTCTCGATTTGCTTCTTTGTTGTAGTAGTGCCAGATATTCTTGTGACCATCTCTTCCAAATGTCCTGGTATAATTTTGTAACAAGCTTCCATCTTTGGTGGATCTCTTTACACTGAATAACTGGTTCAAGCGGTGATAGCAGAGGCCTTCCGATCAAGAAATGACCTGGAGTTAATAGTTCTAGATCTGTGGGATCGCTTGAATTTTGTCCGATTGGCCTGGAATTCAAGCAAGCCTCCACTTAATGTAGCACGGTGGTAAATTCCTCATATGTTAGCAAGATGTCACCCAGCACTCGTTTGAGGTGTGCCCTAACGGACTTAACGCCAGCCTCCCACAAAACCTCCAAAATGTGGGCTGGCTTGGGGTATAAATTTCCACTCTGTCCCATCATTGGCTGTAATCTCTGCTGCTCGTTGGGAGGAGCTGGAAATTGCAAGTTGCAGGTCTTTATCTAGCCTGTTTTAGCACCAACAAAATTCGTTCCATTCTCGCTAAATATTTGCTTGCAATTTCCCCGCCGCGCGACAAATCTTCTATAGTCAGCGAGGAATGCTTCTGTGGTTAAATCGCCTACTAATTCCAAGTGAATGGCCTTTGTTACCATACAGACGAAAAGTGCTATGTATCCCTTGTTTGTTTTTGTGCCTCTTCCTTTCGACACCTTGGTTATGAATGGGCCGGCATAATCTATTCCGCAGTGAGAAAACGGTGGTGATGGAGTTATGCGAGCAGCTGGTAGATTGCCCAATACTTGCTGTGTGCTTTCTTGGCGGTGTCTGACACACCTGATGCATTTGTGGATTCTTCCTTGTTCTACTCTTTTGGCATCGATTATCCAGAATCGTGCCCTTAAGAAATTTAATGTGAGTTGCGTTCCTCCGTGTAGCGTTTGATGGTGAGAATGATCAACAATGAGACTGGTGATATGATGTTTTGGTGGTAGTAGCATCTGATATTTTGTATTCATAGAGAGTTCAGAGTTTTCCAATCTTCCCCCGACTCGTAGAATGCCATCTTCGTCTAGAAATGGACGTAACGAAAGTAATCGACAGGTTTTCTTCAACGGAATTTTCTTTCCGATATATTGGACTTCCTCAAAGAATGCTTCCAACTGTGTCATCCTTACTATACACTTCTCTGATTCCTTCAGCTCGTTGTGTGACAGATGGTGCAACATTCTCTGTGAGCATGGAACTCTACAGTTCATGATGAATCGTCGGCAATAAGCAGTAATTCTTAACTTTTTGGTATAAGATTAGCATGAAAAAGTATTTTCTGTTGAGAAAACTGTATTGAAGATCTTGATCTGTTTTTTTTCTTCTTCACTTGTCTCCATATTTAGTTTGTTTGATGGCCAAGCTTCAGCAGGTTGGCCTAGCCAAAGTGGACCTCTCCACCAGATCGTGTGCGAAGCGATTTTCTTCGGACTTATTCCTCTGGAAGCTATATCGGCGGGATTTTCTGGAGAGGCTATGTGTCTCCATATTTTTTTGTCAGCTAGGGTCTGAATTTCGCTCACTTGGTTCGCGACAAATGAATGCCAGTTTGTTTGGGTTTTCAGCGATCCAAGCTAGTGCTATCTCAGAATCGCACCAAGCATAAATCTGAGGTGACTTTATCGCTTGAATCTCAATGGTTGATTTGAGCAGCCGGGCAAGGAGTAATGCACCACAGAGCTCTAAACGTGGTAAAGTGATCTTCTGTTTTAATGGTGCTACTTCGGTTTTTGCAGTTAGCAATCTAGTATTATTTTACCAAAAGCATCAACCGTGCGTGTATACACTACTGCGGCATATGCTTTCTCAGAGGCGTCGCAGTATCCGTGAAGTTGAATTTGTTGGTTCGTGCGATGTCCAACCCTTCGTGGGATTCTAATTGCTTTTAAGCCCAGCAGGTCTCTCTCGAAGCTTGTCCACAGTTTGGTTATATCTTCAGGTGGAGGCTGGTCCCAATCTGTTGCTGCCTTCCACAGTGACTGCATGATGAGCTTGGCTGTAACGGTTACTGGTGCTAACCAGCCTAGCGGATCAAAGATGGTAGCAGCCCTTGACAGTATTTTTCTTTTCGTCAATTTTGCCTCATTGGTATGGAAGCGTATTCTAAACTGAAACTCGTCTTGTTTGGGATTCCAATGTATTCCTAGAGCTTTGATTATTTCATCTTCTCCAATTTCTAATATTCCCTTCTCTATCATGTTCTCGGGAAGGTCGTCTAATAGTGCTTTATTATTTGAAGTCCATTTACCCAGATTAAATCCCCCCATATTTAATAAAGAGGTTATTTGTTTTTGAAGTACCCGAGCTTCAGCTTTTGTATCAGCTCCTGACAGCATGTCGTCTACGTAAAAGTCCTCATTGAGCAACTTTATTGCCAAAGGTAGCTGGTCACCTTCGTCTATGGCTAATTGTTTTAGTGTTTGGACTGCAAGAAATGTGGCTGGGGCTGTGCCATAAGTGACCGAGTTTAGGATGAATTCTTGAATGGGTTCTGTTGGTAGCTTTCTCCATAGTATTCGTTGATAGTTTCTGTCGTCTTCTGCGATCTTGATCTGTCGAAACATTTTCTCTATATCCGCAGTGAAAACGTAACGATGTTTTCTTCATCTGAGGAGAATTTGATTTAGATCTTGTTGAACTTTTTGTCCTTTATACAGCAAGTGATTAAGGCTCAATCCAGAATCCGTGTTGGATGAAACATCGAATACTACTCGCAATTTTGTTGTGGTGCTGTCTCTTTTAAATACCGCATGATGAGGAAGATAGTATATTTTGGACTTCTCACCTGTGTAAGCTCCAGAGGGGCTCATGTAATTTAAGGCGAGATACTCCTTCAGGAAGGCATTGTAAGCCGCCATGTCCTCCGGGGCTTTCTGAAGCTTCTTTTTTATTTGCAAGAGACGAGCGACGGCCTTGTGTTTGACTCTCCTCAGTTTCCCACATTTTTTCTAAATGGCAGGCGGACAATATACCTGCCTTCTTCATCTCTTTGGTGTGTCGCCTTAAAATGCTCTGTGCAATAATCAGTTGCTTCATTGGATATGACGCTGTTTTCTATCTCCCAAAACTGTTAGATTTTTTGTCCATTTCTGCTAGAGAGAGAAAGCTTGAAACTTTGTTGGTTCTCTTGTAACTTCTGGGGATAGTTCCAAGTAGGATCCAACCTAACTTTGTGTTTTGAGCTGCCGGATGCTCTTGTTTGACCCCCTTTAACAATATACTGGCATAAACATCTGCACCTAGTAGTAGGTCTATTTTCCCTGGTCTGTTAAATGTGGGATCTTCCAAAGTTATATTTCCATATTTTCCTATATCCTTCTATAACACAGATCCTGGGTTATTGGACTTACCGCCAGTAAAGCTTAACGGCGTCATATTACCCTACATGAATAGTGTGAAAAGCCTTGGAATCTCAATCCATTCCCGCATGAAGTGCTGTTCTCATATCTCTGACTCTTTGAAAAAAATTTATTCCGGACTTCGCAGACTATGGTTGGTTGCGTGTATCCTACCTACTGGCACTCGCTTGAGATTGGTAAAGGGCTTATTATTGCCCTTTTTTACTTATGGTAACTTAATTTTTCCGAAGCTGGATAGTGATTGCTCAAGAAGGCTGAATATAGCGTTCAACGATTGTGTTCGTTTTATCTATGGTCTTCGTCGGTTTGACCATGTTTCATCTCTTAGAAACACTCTCCTTGAACAATCGCTGGACTCATATCTTAAACAGAGGGCAATTATTTTTCTTTTTAGACTTCTGCAGTCACGCGAACCTGATTATCTTATTGATTTCCTTCAATTTTTACAATCCCAGCGGCATCGTCAGATACTGATTCCTCATTTCTCTCGTGTTGTTTTTCAGAGTTCATTCTTTGTTCAGATCCCCCGCTTATGGAACACCTTACCAGGCATCTCCGTTGGTGCTTTTAAGAGAATCATCAATACTAATTAGTAGAATAGCGTCTTTTCATCGATTGCACAAAGTAGTTGCTTAGCTTGATTTTTATTTATTTTTTTTTTTTTATTTTATTTATCTAAATTGTCTTCCTCTTGTATCTTTCTCTTTTTTTTCGTATCTTAAATTTTCTTTAATTAACTTAATTTAACTCATAATTTTCGAATCTCCCTTTTGTATCAAAATTAGCTACTTATCTTTAATATTATATCCTTCCAGCCTCATTTTGTTTTTAGTTATAGTTATATAGTCAATTAGTTATTGCCAATTCTATATGCCGTCAATTCTAATATTGTACTAGTTATAAGATCCTTGATCTTGTGTACATATATCCAGCAATAAAGTTATTGTATTGTAAACTGATAATACAGGTTAGTTTGGAAGAAATGAATTGAGTTTAGGCAAGACAAGTGCTTCTACACAAAGATATGTGTGTAATTTGTCCTGAAGCTGGATGTGTATCTTCACTTTACTGCATGCCTTTCCAGATTTAGTCTCGCCAACCCCTAATATGGAGGCTGATATGCGCTCCTTTTGCAATCTTAAATTCTGGACTGCTTCTTCGGTAATAAGCGATACCTGTGAGCCTGGGTCAATCAATGCTCTAAAAAGCTCTGGTTGATAGAATATGTTTGTAACTCTTACCATGGCAGTTGGTAATAGCACATTTGGCATTTTGAGCTTGTTGTGGAGAGCAATAACCCCTTTATTTACCGTGGCCTCTGGAATGCTTTCTACAATTGTATTAGTAGTCACATAAGAACTGGATTGATTTCTTGAGTTCTCATCGTATTGATGAAGTAGCGTATGGTGTCTTTTTTGCAATAAAAGCACGATTTGCTTGTTTTGCATTTATCAGATTTGTTGTGAGCCATGCAGTTCATACAAAGATTCTTTTTTGCGATGTATGATTGACGATCATGCATGCTCGTCTTTTTAAATTCTATACATTGGTAAATGCTCTTTGTTGCAGAAGAGGCATGATCGTTGTAGCATGGTATTGAAAGATTTTTTTCATGTTGGAGGTAAATGCTTCTGGTTTTGTTTGTTTGCTACTCTTGATGCAGTCTAGGACTTGATAGCGCTTATCTAAAAAATTTAACAATGCAGGCGTAGATGGCATCTCCCTTGGGTTCGCAAGGCTCTCCTCAAACAGTCTTATACTTTCTGCATCAAGTTTTCTGAGTGCAATGCAGACAATCATAGGACCCCATTCGTCCGTGTGACAGTTTAGATTTTTAATGCTTCTAGGCATTCTCTTATTATGTCATAGAGGGCTATTATATCTTCTTGAGATCTGTATTCAACATTCTTTGCATCCATGATGTTGTTGATATATTCTGTTATGATCTTTCCGTTATTATTAAACCTTGATTGGATTAACTTGATGGCAGTTTTATAGTTGCTATTATTCAATTGTAGATGACTTATTACTTTTCTTGCGTCGCCTTCTAGATGGTATAGAAGGTATTGCATCTTCTCAACTTCGCTTAGATAGGGGTTGTGGTCTATAACCTGCATGAATATATCGCTGAAAGATTTCCATTCCTTGTAGTTTCCACTGAATCTTGGAATTTTAATTGGTGGCAATTTTGGAAAGTTATTCTGCCTGTTGTCTGACAAATATGGATTGGTATTTATCTGGTGTCGTGTGGGATCCCACAAGTCGCTCTGAGCAAATGTATTAGAGCCAGTGCTTTCCTGAGTATCAGTACTAAGAGGTGTGGAAGATGCTGCAGAAGATGTAAGTTGTCTGGTATCCTGCCCTAGCGCAGAATGTGTTAAGGTTGCTGTGTCTGCTGGTTTTTTTTTTTTTTTTTTTTTTTTTTTTTATATTATTAAGCCAAGCTCAGGGGATACCCTATGATGCAAAGCACAGCATGGCAGGAAGGAGATAGGGAAAGGATTAGGGGATGTGAGGAGAGTGGCGGAGGTGCCGATGTGTGTCGCCCTTAAACTTCCGCAGATTGTATGCCGGAGGAAAAACAGAAGATGGTAAGCTGTTCCACATTCGCACTGTTCGGGATAAAAAAGCATCTCGGAATTTTACTGTACGGCCGAAAGTAATTTGAAGGGTTAAAGGATGTGCGCGGTTTGCAGCGCGAGTATTGCGTGCAGGAATCATTCTACAAGGGATTAGACTAGATATTTCATCAGAACATTGACCATGCATATAGCGATAAAGGAGCGAAAGGCATCCAACATTGCGGCGGTGCTCGAGTGAGTCGATATGACAAGTTATTGCCAAATCGCCAATGAGCTTGAAGGCTCTCTTTTGGACAATATCCAATGAAGCTAAGGCTGTGCGACCAGCCCCGGCCCATATATGGGAGTTGTATTCCATTCTAGGTCTAATGTAGGACTTGTAGAGGAGCGCTAGATTTGACGGGCTGAAATATTTCTTACACCTTTTCAGAAATCCAAGACATTTCGATGCTTCTTTGGCAACAGAGAAGATGTGATCTGTCCAGTTTAACTTACTGGAAATATTAATGCCAAGAATGCTTAGTGACGGTGAATCAGAAATTAATGCTCCATCAAAAGAAATGGGTGTGGTTAAGTTATGATCTTGTTTTAATGAGATGAGACAGCTTTGAGTCTTAGATGCATTGAATTCGACGCGATTCGCTTTGCCCCAAGCGAGGATACTGTTAAGATCGTTATTCAATGATCTAGTCATGCAATCTCGTTTAACACATGCGGCATTCCCCCTGGATTCCGCAAGAGTGTCAAAGGAGTAAGCGAAATCAAGAGTACTGTCATCTGCGAAACTATGGATGGGATTGAAAGTAAGGGAAAGAAGATCATTAATGAAAACTAAAAAGAGAGTTGGAGAGATAACAGAGCCTTGAGGCACACCGGCATTTATGGGATGCGGTTCAGATGTAACGCCATCTAATACAACACGTATTTGGCGACTAGATAGGAAACTTTCAATCCATAATAGAAGAGGAGGGGAGAGACCAAGTGCTTTAAGTTTGGCTAAAAGGGCTGGATGCCAGACTCTATCAAAGGCTTTTGAAATATCTAGAGCAACGATTTTAGACTCACCAAAATTGTGAAGACTACGGTTCCAACGTTCCGTAAGAAAGGTCAGCAAGTCTCCAGATGAGCGTCCAGCTCGGAAGCCATATTGGCGATCGTTGATGAGATGATTAGTTTCTAGATACTTCATTAATTTTGAGTTAATGATAGATTCAAAAACCTTTGAAAGAATCGAAGTGATGGCAATTGGTCGATAATTTGAGGGATCGCTACCCTCTCCTTTCTTAGGAATAGGCTGAACGTGAGCTAGCTTCCAAGCAGTTGGAAATTTTCCTGTCGAATAAGACAAGTAGAAGAGTTTGCGCAGAGGTTTAGCCAAGGATGAGGCGCAGCTTTTAATTAACAGGGGCGAAAAACCATCAGGACCTGCGGCTTTGGAGACGTTGATATCCTTAAGGACCCTGAACACATCCCTCGTACGAACGTGTATTGGCTCTTGTACACATTCACACGGGCGATGCAAAACAGGTGTTTGTGAAGTTGGTGGAAGACGAGAATTTGAAGCGAATCTAGCAGCTAAAATATTAGCTTTATCCAGGGAGTCAACAATCACTTCTCCATTATTAAGTAGTGAAGGTATAGAGGAACTGGTGAAATTGTTCCTGATGGTTTTGACCAGGGACCAGAAACCTTTGCTACCTTTGCGGCTTGTCAAGATTCTTTGTCTAATATTCTGGTCAAAAAGAAATTTTTCTCTCTGGATAATGGACTTGCAGGTGTTCCGTGCAGTCTTGTAGACTTGTTTCATTTCCGGACATGGATGCAATTGATAGGCGCGAAAAGCAGACTCTTTCGCTTTTATAGCTTGGTTACACTTATCGTTAAACCAGGAGCGATCATGCTGTTGTTGAGACCTGCTGTAAGAATACGGAATGTATTCACGCATGCCAAGATTTAGTATGTTACTAAATTGTAATGTGCATTCATCAACATCCCTCGAAGCAAAACAAACCGACCAATCAATTTCTTTAAGATACTTATTGAGACTTTCCCAATCAGCATTCTTATAGTGCCAAAGAAGCCTACTTGTAGGTGGAGCAGTTGGGCGGCACAGGTTTGAGGTGGTAAATTGAGCCGTGATTAAACAATGGTCTGAATTTCCAAGAGGGGAACCGACTGAAATGGAATATTTGTCAGGATGAGATGTTAGAAACAAGTCGAGTAAATTAGCTTTATCTCCAGCTGCATCAGGAATTCGCGTTGGTGCATCCACTAGCTGTTGCAAATTAAATGATTCACAGAAGAGTTCAACGAAACGGCCCGCAGGACTTGTGGTAGAAGAATGTCTGAGCCACGGTATATTATGAACATTAAAATCGCCTGCCAGGACGATTTCGGAAGAGGGGGAAACAGAAAGCAAATGATCAATATTGTTGGAGATATTGTCAAATACGGATACCGTGTCGTCATCAGACATATTTGGGCTGCGATAAAGGAAACAGAAGTATATGATGTGCTTGTGAAGTTTGAACCTAATCCAGATATAATTAAACTCTGGATTAGCAGAAGGAAAATCTTGAAGAATAGTAAAGGCCACATCATTCCTAATATATACTGCGATCCCTCTATGCTGAGAAAAAAGAGGCACGAAGCTGTAACCAGGGACGTGATACTGATTAATATCAGCATCAGAAACGACCTTGGTTTCACTTAGCGCAAGAATTGCCGGATTTTTTGAGTTAAGGTGGCAGTACACCGAAAACCGATTTGCTCTTAATCCGCGAATGTTGCAGAAATCTAAAATAAAATTCTGCATGCTGAAGGCAAAAACAAAAAAGCAAAAAAGAAAAAAAGCGACACACAACAACACAAAAATTTGGGCGCCACCAGCCGCAGTCAACGACACAGCGAGGTAAAAAAAAACAACAATAGTGTTATGCCTATTGCTGCTTTCAATACCTCAGACTGTGCAGTTCAATGACCACAGCTGGGGACACCCGTATTGCTGATCAGTGACAAGTGCTAATGCATTTGCACTGATCACAGATGAAGAGAAGGAAAGGAAACGTTACCGTGCTGCTGGCTTATAGAATGTTGATAGGGCATAGAAGAGCCCTTCACTTGGCGGATAAAATTTATTTTGTTTATTTATTAATTTATCGGTCGCGTCGGAATTTAAATAATTATAGTAATTGATTATATTGAAGATATTTAGCACAACACTATCACTTGTCTTAAATTGGTTGATTGAATATGTTTATATTGATTTATTTGAACTGCAACACTATGCAACGTCCGATCGGATTGACTCCACGCACTCCACAGTAGATGTAGTGGTTACTGGAGTTGGATTTATTCCATAGCTTTCTAACAAGTTAAGAATTTCATCGGCTATCTTTTCCGTTGTTCCATATAGATCTTCAGTGAAGTAAAGATGCTCTTTAGGAATTAACTCTTTTAATTGCTCATGCCGTGAGGTAATGCGATCCCAAAGTGTGTTCAGCTCTGCTCTCTTTTTAACTATGTATTCCCTAGTTTTTCTAGAAGATCCATCTTTTCCGATATTCCTTAACAAATCATCAATCAATTTAGCCAATTGCTTTTGCTCTTTCAAAAGTTCTTGAGACATCTTTGAGCTTGTGGCTTCAAGGCTTCAAATAGTGTTTTCAGTTGGCGATGGTTTGAACTTGTTTTTAACCGGCTGATGTGGTAATGGCAACTACTCAAATCATGTAACAAACACTCAAACTTAATTTGAGAACTTGTTAAGCAGACCTGGTGATTGGTGAAATTGTTTTATGGCGACTGTGATGACTGTACAACAATACCCAAACTCAATTTGAGAACTGTTGCTTTTCCCGCGGGTTGCGGATGATGATTTGTATAACAACACTCAAACTTAATTTGAGAATTGTTATATGAAGAATATTTCTGACGATGATTGTGCAGCAATACTCAAACTTAATTTGAGAACTGCTGTTTGTAGGTAGTGGATGTATGTTTGATTGTAAACTTGCGCTTACCACTGGTGGAGGCACAGATACTCACTTTGTACAGGCGTTAGTTTACTTCTTGAGGCTCGAAGGACCATGTAACAGACACTCAAACTTAATTTAAGTGCTTGCTAAGCGGGCGTAAGTAATTTGAAAAAAAGAAAGGGCATCGATTTTTTGATTCTAAATTTACACTGGATTTTATTGTGCTAATACAAGAACTTATATACAATTTTTACGCTTACATGATAAATTTCGCTATTATCGTAAGTTCACTTCATCATGTTTACCTTGCAATCATTGACCCAGATTGGGGCAATGCATGCGGAAATATTTTCGTGAAATATTTTTATGAATGATGCAAGAACATGAGTAAGTGAACTTACGTTTGATTAAATTTTGACCTGATTGGAGGAAATGTACAAAATAAGCAAAGTGACAAATTCTTTTGCATTTGAGAAATCGGACGGTAATTGTAGTGAACGTGATCATGAACGTGATTAAGAAATTATGTATGAACATGTTGAGAAATTATTTTTTTTGTTCAGGTAGGAACATGCGTCCTCACTCACGATCGAACTGTACATCCATTGCACAATCCTCGGTCTTATGCTTCATGTGCAGGCAAGGTACATTGCAAGGTGCTTGACATGGGTAGAGAGCTGCAAAGTGTTTCCAAGGAGCTTTGGAAGAACAAAGTGTCCAAGTTTACGTCTTCTGGAAAGGTCTCTAGGCTGATCTTTGTTGAGTTCACCGTCATATCATGAAGGGTGCAGCACTCCCCAACAAAATTGAGGCCTCGTTGCTTGAAGGCACAGGTAGCAGCTACGCTGTGCCTCGAGATGAGCAGACGGATGTCATCCGCATTGAATTTCACATGAGAATCCCACGTTTTTCAGCACCGTGATGAGTGAGTCAACCCCCACACACCAGAGAACCGGGAAGAGCACGCCACTGCGCGCAGCCTCTCTCGATCAGCACACTGAGTGGGGTTCGGCAGCCCACCTCTACAGTTAAGTAGTAGTAGTGTACATTTGTAGCTTACTTAATTCTTATCAAATCAATCAAATTATTCAAAGATTAAGAACCATAAAAATAAACATCTTTAATCAGCACTACAAAGAATAATGGCAGAAATTCGAAGAGAAAATCTACATATAAGTAAAGTAAATTAAAAGAAATTGAATGTGAAGTAAAGGTATTTGATAATATTTATGATGAAATTAAAGGAAAATTACCTAAATAACAACAACAATGCAGAGATCGAAAGAAGGAGACAAATAACAAAACTAAGTAACTAAAAAAAAAAAACAAAAAAATGTAAATATTTCCTTCAAAAAGCAATGCCTTCAAATTATGTCGCAGCAGCCAAAACCAATACGAGGCGAAATACGACCAACTACGGAGGCCTACTTTTCAGAAAAAGCCAGACATCTTCAGAGTAGGGTGTTTGGAGGAGCTAAAAAATTTCAATTTATATAAATAGCTAGGATTTTTGACGTAATTACTGCCAGAAGCCTCCGCCTTTATGGGACAATCCAACAGGAAATCACAATATTACATGATATGACCAAATCTTCTTAAGCTAAAAGCAAAACGAATGCAATCATTAAATGGGACATTTAATTTCACCAAACAAGCAAACTCCAAATGTGGAAAAAGTAGCATTCCATTCGTAAAATAATGAACAAGCAATGATTTGACTGGCATTAACTAACTGATAACTGACTAAATATCACAGGACTGCTGCATCCGCCGAAGATAACCATAAATTTCTTCCACATATCACTTACATGGTTACAGTATTTCATAATACGGGATTGTCGTGTTATTGAGAATGACCGGAGGTAGATCCCTTATAGAAATAGCTGGGCGGTAAAATGCAATTTATTGTAATTTTTGAGGATTTAGCGGTAAGGTAAGTGACTTATTGTTGCCCGAGTTGCAACATTTATCAAGTCAGTGTAAAGGTTATAAAAACAGTTCTCAACCAAGCCAGGGTAGACCATTATATATCTGCACATCACCGGCATGGATATTACAGTCAGCAATGACATTTGGAAGGTTATCTATGAATTACCTGAAAAGCAGTGAGCTCAGGATAGATCCCTGAGGTACACCACTACTAAGGGGAAAGGTATCGGAAAGACAACCCTCCACATTAACTTTTTGTATTCTATTAGATAAAAAGCTGTTGAGGAGGAACATTGTAGTATTATCGCAGCTAGCTTTGAAAGTAAAATATAAATGGTTGACTATAGCGAACGCTTTCGAGAAGTCTAGAAATGTAAGTTTAATCCAAGTAAATATTTTTTGTTCTGCGATTGTTTGTTTAGACAGCGACTGTTTTTTGGCCTTCAAATGTTATATTGTTTTTATTTTAACCAAAGCAATTTTGTACAGAGCCCTCTTCAACGCCTTTCAATTGGTATGTGGAGGTGGATCGTCTTTTAGTCCAATCAGTAATCATTTAAAGGTACAAAATATTTACCTCACCTATAATCTATTCTCTATGCAAAGCTCATCACTTAAAATCCTTTATTTAGAAAAATGTTAACCAATGTCAACTTATCAATTTTTAATATCAATATCAATTACAGGCAATCAATATGGAATTCAAGGTTTAGGTATGAAAATAAATTCATGCCGTTGAGTGTTGTTAAACATGCCAAATCGTGTCAATTAGATATTTTTCTCACTTATTTGGCTTATCTATTGTAGCTGTCGATGCTTGGGACTTTTACCATTTAAGATCGATAGATAACGTAAGATAGCTACAAGTTCATTATTCGCATCTATATATAGAAGCATCTTATGGATTGGAATAACAGTGGCAAGTGTTTTTGTAATTAAAGAATATTTAAAAATATTTGGTGAACATGTTTATGAACAATTTCTAAGAATTCTTTTATGTACAACAAAAATTTCTTCTGTGATGTTGTCCTTTACTGCAGTTGGGATGCAATTGTTAAAACAGAAGAAAATAATTTCCATTCTGAACAGAACATTTAAAGATCTTGAACATAATCAAAAGCTTACACGCGATTGTATTCTCATTCAGAATAAACATTTGCTGTTTATAATGCTTCAGATAATTATCAATTTGTTCAAAGTTTTATGGTATATTCGGTTCATAGGAGGTAATTTAGTGAATTTCGTCACTATTGTTTACATAAAATTGTCTATATCACTTACAATTATATCAATTTTTATTGCACTCGTACTGGTCACGGCCGAATTTGAAGAGCTTCCCAGTAGGAATTCGTTTCCCACCTTACCTGGTAATTGATGGCTTAGCCCCTGAAAATAATCAGATTTGTAAGTGTTTACCAAAATAAGGTTTGATAAGTGAATTGGTAATAGCTCACATGTTCAAGGTTCAATTGTTCCAGAAAAAACATTGAAAAATGCAACAAATTACAAAAGTAATTTTTAGTAAATGAAAGGGTAATAGCTGACGTGATCAGATTTAAGCCATTTCGTAGAAGGCCACGTCGAGTCATGATAGTGAGGAATTTTGTTTCACTGTTAGAAAAATATGAAGATGAAATCGTAAGGAAAAATACGAAATAAAAAATTTTGTGTTGTGCTCATTTGCGATGTTTATATAGATAGGTGACTGTAATGAGGAAAATACTTCTGCCGGGGGGTTTAAAAAATGTACATCTCTTATTTGCCACCGATATAATTCTTACCTACAACTATGATGGGGTACAAGGGACAAATTCTTCTAAAGACTTAAAAAAAATGTATAATAATACCACAAACCTTATATAATTGAAGCTTTGAAGTCTCCAATTATGTAAGAGCTTACTAGTAAATGGTTGATTCAACCATTACTTGTAATAAATAAAATAAAGTATTACTTGTCATGAACGAAGTAAGAGGTTTCCGGCAACTGCTTCACTCAGGTATTACTTGTAATGAAAAAATAAGATATTAGTTGTAATAAACAAAGTAGCACGTTACCGGTATGGAGACGAGTAAGCTATGACATCAAAATGTAAAAGTAATTAATATGGTAGTTTGGATAGTAAGGGGTGGACCTTACAAATTATCATTACAGAATCGATTCGGTAAACGTTACAGTTCCTACTGGGTTAGTAGATATTTAGAAAACCTTAACAGTGAATGCTACAATGTAAATAGCGAACTTACTAAAATAAAACTAAACTATAAAATTGATGAAGTGTTAAAAATCTACGAAAGTGTGTGCCAATCGATTGTCGAATTTATAGAAATCTTGCAATTCCAATTACTTTTTGTACCGGTCAATTCTATTTCCATCGGAATACTATCGTTTTTCTTTAACTACTTTGATTTAATTACAATTCGAGAAATGATTTTTAGTATTGTAGAAATATGTGAAACAATGTTTGTGTTTTTGATGATAGAATTAGTAATTAGAGCTTCTTTAAACTCTCCTAAAATTTATGGCCCTTCCTTAGCTGATTGTGATCACCGAATTAGTATTGTAAGTAAACTCAAATACTATATACTTCCAGCAGTATATGTTGTGCGAGTATTAGTTGCCGCTAGCACCAAAGGACTTGGGAGTGCTTTCTACCAAGAGAAGGTCACCAGCCCTTAAAAAATCCTTTATGGTTTTAAGTTTTCTTTAACACTGTTATACTTTTATTTATTGACACTTGGATTCTTTTGAGCCTTTATAATTTATTTAAAAAAAAAGAACAATGTTGCTGTATCTTATTACTTCGAACAAGAGTCCTTACCGGTGGTCGGGAGACTCTCTTGTTCTCTATCTACTGACCGGGTTTTTATTGACCATTCAATCGATACATAAGAATTTTCCTTAGGGGGCAAATATTTAATAAAATTTAACGAAAAATGGAGAATGCCAATCAACGATCATTCTTAATTTAAAGTTGAGAGGAAGAAAAGAAAAAAAAAAAAAAAGAGGAGGCGCCTATCACTGATCATTTATTGTACGTGCGCATATGTGCCGATGATTGTTTATCGAAAGTACAATACAAGAGGCGTACGTCATTGATTCTTACTATATGCCTGACAGTGTAGGGGAAATCGTTTACTCATTATTTACATGCCGGTCATTGCTATGTTGACCTACCGAGCACGGGAGAAATGCATTGTATCGCTAAGCTGATTAGACACTTTAGTCTGGTGATGACGAAAGTGTGTTGCCGGTATTGTTTATGCTCGGTGGAGGTGCAATACATTACCGTAGCAACGGCAGCAATTTTAAACCAAGCAATCGGCCTGTAAATTGGGACATTTAATTTTAATAAAAAGAATGATGGGTAGGCATATGCATGCAATTCATTGCAATGTATTTTTATAGGAAAATATAGTAATGAAGCTGAATTCATTACATATATACTTACAATGTGTTTTTTTTTGTTGTTTTTAAATATTTATAGATAGACACGATCAATTTACAATTTACAATTTGCTGTAATGAGATTTAACATAAATATTTTTGGACTTTTTGAATTAAATAATAACTTTAATATGATATTTGGGAGTGCTGCAGTGACCTACAACGTTTGACTATTTCAATTCGCTTTAGAACCGGGCAGTATGAAAACCCACAAACAATCTTTGAAGTTGTTACTGGTATGGTGAACCTGTGGGGAGGATATCTTGGTGTCATCGGTATAAGCCTCCGTTCAGCTTAATGCCAAGATAGAGACCCACTTGTTTGTAGACTCAGCTGGTTGTATACTGAGCTGACTGACTAAAGTTGTCGACGAAGATGGAGTCTCGTATGGTAGGATGCAGACCCTACGCTGGTGTAGGATACAGATCCTACCGAATTGACTGACTCGAGGGTTGATGTTGAGGATGTGGAATTCCAATTGCAGGATACAGATCCTACTTGATTGCAGGATACAGATCCTGCCGAGCTGCTGTGGTTGTTACTGCGATTCTTGTTGATGTGAGTTGAACCTAGTTGAAGCCCCAATGCTTGATTTCACTTCGGTATCGACGCCTTAATTAAAGCTCCTAATTTTGATTCAACTTCTGACTCTTAGGTACTGAGCACCTATTTAATCGAGTGGCTGCTTGTAGTGAGAACCTCTTAGCCTGTCCTATTCCTTTGGGTCTTGTAAGTTTTTAGATGACATGTGTCCTCAGAAGTGCGGTAAAAATATTTAGGATAAGACCAGCAATAATAAAGGGATTAATATTAAGGAGACAGATTGGAGGAAGTTAAACACGACTTCTTAGAATTCGTATGTATATAATTATTTCTCCTGTAGAGCAATTTACAAAGAGATATAGAACTGGCGTTACTATAATATTTTAACAAGTTTTACTATTCATAACCACTTGGTATAGCAATCTAAAACTGACTGGCTTTGAAAAAATTAAAACAAAACATTTTTCCTTACAAGACTACTATGTATTATTAAAAATTACCTCGCCCACAACACGAAAAGTAGTCGCTCAACTGGTTCCACAAACCTACAAATGTTGTTGCGATAGTTTCCCGAATTGCCAGGCGCGAGCAAACTCGGAGCGCGTCGGCGTTGCATTACAGTTAAGCGTCAAAGCGGGGCCGACGTCGCCACAACACTCCCCCACCAGCAAAACCAAAAGCTTAGTCTGTGGGAAAACGTTTAGGTGGTTTTGTGATTCGTCCAGTGCGAGTGATTTGCTGGGAAAGCTGCATGTTTTCGTCAGGGAGAAATCTAACACGTCGCCGACATTTCTGCTGGTGATCCGAAGGTGGAACACGGCTGACCGTGGAATCTATGGCGGTCGTATGTGTTTCCGAATCTCTGAGTGTTTCCTGAGAAAATCCGTCTTGTTGAGTAGTGGCCGTCACAATAGGAGAATCTTCATTCGTTGGAGGGATGCGCCGTTCAAAGGTATTACTTTGAAGAGGTAGTGTGATGTCTTTATTGGTGTGTTTGTCCGTTTCGATGGTTTCTCGGAAGCAAGGTTTTAGACGATTGAGGGAGACATTAACTTCCTTGCCCTTTAATTCCAGTGTAAAATACGATTTATCGCGCTTAATTATTTTAAAAGGACCTTGATATGGTGGCTGAAGAGAAGCTTTAATCGCATCCGTCCGGGTGAAAACATGGGAACAGGAATTGAGGTCTTTGAATTTAAAAGGAGAATGCCGTGAATGGTCTGAAGCGGGGACTGGCCTGATGTCGGAAAAACGATTTCGAAGGGTTACAATGAACTCGTTTGAAGGCCGCGACTGTGACCTTTGTAAAAAATCGCTGGGTAGTCGTAAACTTTCCCCGAAGACCAATTCTGTTGGTGTAGCAAGAAGCTCCTCTCTG
This sequence comes from Dioctria linearis, assembly GCA_963930735.1. Classification (NCBI taxonomy): domain Eukaryota; kingdom Metazoa; phylum Arthropoda; class Insecta; order Diptera; family Asilidae; genus Dioctria; species Dioctria linearis. The sequence continues at coordinate 34,618,189 of OZ005743.1, read as the reverse complement.
AAGACCGTCCTTAGACCCAACAGGACCATAGGTAGGATTTTGGACCAAGACTTTTCCCTGTAACTCATTATTGAAGCTTTTAGCGTTCTATGCCATCGTTCGAGGAAACCATTTGATTGAGGGTGATATGCTGTGGTGCGAATTCGCTTGAAACCCAACAAGATGGCAAGCTCAGCAAATAGTGCTGATTCGAACTGAGCTCCCTGATCGGTTACTATGGTTTTGGGTACGCCGAAACGTGCTATCCAGTTATCGCATAACCCTGCCGCTACCGTTTCCGCGGTTATATCCATTAGCGGCACTGCTTCAGGCCAACGTGTGAATCTGTCAATGGCTGTGAGGCAGTATCTGAAACCTTGCGACGGTGGTAGAGGGCCAATTAAGTCGATATGAATGTCTTGGAAGCGTCCGGAGGAAAATGGAAATGTCCCTAGAGAGTTTTTAACGTGTCGAGAAACCTTACATTGCTGACACTCTAAACACGAGCGAGCCCAAGAGTTAACGTCTTTATTCATCGAATTCCAAAAGAATTTCGATGTGACCATCTTGTTGGTAGCACGAATACTTGGATGGGCTAAATTGTGCACTGATTTAAAAATGGGGAACCTAAAGTCTTTAGGAATGAAAGGTCTTGCCCTATCGGAAGAGACTTCACAGTAAACTTGTTTGTTGGTGCCAAAAATTGGAAATTGCTCAAACTTAAGCTGCGAATTTTTGAGTAGATCCTGGAATTCGGGATCTTCTGTCTGTGTGTCGGCAATAGCCCCGAAGTCTATTAGGCTGGGCAGATGGATCTCTTCCAATCTGGAAAGCACATCTGCTACAACATTATTTTTTTCCGGAGACATGCCTTAAATCTGTGGTGAATTGCCCCACGTAATCTAGATGCCTCAATTGCCTGGGGGATGCCTTTTCGGGATTTTGCTGGAAGGCGAAAATCAGCGGTTTATGGTCCGTGAAAAGGATGAAGGGACGGCCCTCTAAGAGGAACCTAAAATATTTGACGCCCTTATAGGCAGCTAAAAGTTCACGATCATATGTGCTATATTTTCGCTGCGCGTTATTCAGTTTTACCGAAAAGAAACCCAAAGGTTGCCATATGTCATCAATCTTCTGTTGAACGTTAGCACCAATGGCGGTATCAGAAGCATCCACCCATAAAGCTGACAGACAGCTGCTTTTTAACAGACTCGAAAGCCCTATTAGCCTCTTCCGTCCAAACGATTTTCCGGCTGCCTTCTTTCTTTGGCCCTTTTAGATAACTGTTTAATACTGCCTGATTTTGCGCGGCGTTCGGTAGAAAGCGTCGGTAGTAATTGATCATACTTAAAAAGCGACGTAGGTCTTTCACCGTCACTGGCAGCTGGCATTTGGCGATTGCTTCAACCCGATCTAGAGGCGGCTTAATGCCTTTCGCCGATATTAAGGTCACCTCTGGTAACAGAAATTTGCATTTAGTAACATTGATTATCAAACCGAATTCTCTAAGTCGTGCAAAAACTAATTCTAAATGCTTGAGATGTTCGCTTTCGGATTTTGATGCAATTAACATGTCGTCTAAATATACGAAGCAAAATGAAAATTGTTGCAAAATAGAATTTATGAACCTCTGGAAAGTCTGTGCGGCATTGCACAGACCGAAATTCATCCGGGTGAATTCAAAAAGCCCGAACGGTGTGCATATCGCTGTTTTCGGAATATCTTCAGGCTCAATTGGTATCTGATGGTAAGCTTTAGTTAGATCTAATGGCGAGAAAGATTTACAGCCTTCCAAGTTGTATGAGAAATCGTGAATCAAAGGGATAGGGTATCGGTCAGGAGTTGTACAAGCGTTAAGACGTCTGTAATCGCCGCACGGTCTCCACTCACCATTCTTCTTTTTAACTCGCCTTCCTGTTGTTTTAAGGGAAGTTAGCGAATCAATTAACAATTTCTCTTTCATATCCACGAGAAGTCCAAAGTGACCCAGGCAGTCTGCGCCCAGTATTGGTCTCGGGACGTCAGCAATTATGAACTGCCAGGAAAAAAACACGACGAAGGTTTAGATTTAATGTTAAACGTTTCTGACCGAACGTGCTAATGGACGAACAATTTGCTGCTTGTAGACAAAGGAGTGACTTCATGCGTCTGTCCGCTGGAGACGCTGGAACGACTGACACATCTGCACCTGTGTCCACTAGAAAACTTTTTCTGGAATTTCGGTCAAAGATATAAAGACGACTATTTGTACCGCCGCTTCCACCCATCGTCAAAGGCGGAGGGCAAGTTAATTTAAAGACTTGTCTGAATTATTTATTTGTTTAACATAATTATTAGAACTTACAAATTTGCATGGAGGAATACATTTTTGTACTTTGGACTGGAATTTTCTGTGGTACCAGCATAAATCTCTGGCATTGCTATAATCGGAACAGCGTGAAGCGGATCTATACCTACTCCTACTTCGCGGTGGGCTTCTTCGAGAATCGGAACTACTACGATTCGCACTCTGCTTGACTAACTTTTACAGTTTACTGACCTTGACGGTTAGTTGGTTGAGCGATTGAGCCAGTGCCTCTAGAGAAGCGTTGGCTGCAACTGAGAAGACTTCTGTACCTGGGTTGACTTCTGCAATTGTGTCCGCACAGGTAGCCAGCACCTCCAATGGTCCTGGATTACATGCCAAAATTGCTTGCATATTTACGGGTAATCTCTGCAACCACAATGACTTTAAAACTTCTTCACTTAATTTTCCTCTACTGAGATTGCGCATTTCTCTGAGTAATTGGGAGGGCTGTGAGTCGCCTAAAACCATCTCGGTTAACACTTGCTTCAACTTCCTATTTTCGCTTCCGGACAATCTGCCAGTCAAAGACTCTCTCAACTTCGAATATTTGTTCAAAATCGGCGGATCTTGTATGACATCACTGACCACCCGTATCACACCTTCGTCCAGAGCGCTGACCACGTGGTTAAATTTCGTTTTATCTTGTGTGATTCCCGCTAAGTCAAATTGTGACTCTAATTAGAGGAACCACAATTCCGGACAGCTCTTCCAGAAAGGAGCTGGTTTAACTGAAACCGCGTTCAAACTACTTGGTGGATGAGTGTCGAACGACGTCGACCGCGCCGTGCTTTCAGCCAATGTATCCAAACTAGGGTCCACATACTCACTTAAAACGTCACATGTCTCCGACTCACGACGGGCCATCCCGAAACACAGGCCTTTTAATCGAAAGGAAAGAAAATATGGAGTAACCGTTATATAAAACAGCTACTTTAAGAGTTGTGGTGGGTTCACACTATTTAGTAATTCTAAATGAAACCATAGGTCAACTAAACAGATACTGTATGTATATATAAAAAATGAAGCATATAAAAAAAATATAAATGTATATATATATAAAAATCAACAACAGTAAGGAACAGTAAAAAAAAACAATAACAATGTAAAATGTGATAATGATTGACAATTTAAAGAAGAACAACAAATAAATTTTATATTTCTGACTACAACCTTAATCTTCCTGCCTTACTGTTGGCAGATTGAGATCTGGCTCCTTACTTCAGGCGGTTTGTCGGAGTCACCAATTGTGGGGAGGATATCTTGGTGTCATCGGTATAAGCCTCCGTTCAGCTTAATGCCAAGATAGAGACCCACTTGTTTGTAGACTCAGCTGGTTGTATACTGAGCTGACTGACTAAAGTTGTCGACGAAGATGGAGTCTCGTATGGTAGGATGCAGACCCCTACGCTGGTGTAGGATACAGATCCTACCGAATTGACTGACTCGAGGGGTGATGTTGAGGATGTGGAATTCCAATTGCAGGATACAGATCCTACTTGATTGCAGGATACAGATCCTGCCGAGCTGCTGTGGTTGTTACTGCGATTCTTGTTGATGTGAGTTGAACCTAGTTGAAGCCCCAATGCTTGATTTCACTTCGGTATCGACGCCTTAATTAAAGCTCCTAATTTTGATTCAACTTCTGACTCTTAGGTACTGAGCACCTATTTAATCGAGTGGCTGCTTGTAGTGAGAACCTCTTAGCCTGTCCTATTCCTTTGGGTCTTGTAAGTTTTTAGATGACATGTGTCCTCAGAAGTGCGGTAAAAATATTTAGGATAAGACCAGCAATAATAAAGGGATTAATATTAAGGAGACAGATTGGAGGAAGTTAAACACGACTTCTTAGAATTCGTATGTATATAATTATTTCTCCTGTAGAGCAATTTACAAAGAGATATAGAACTGGCGTTACTATAATATTTTAACAAGTTTTACTATTCATAACCACTTGGTATAGCAATCTAAAACTGACTGGCTTTGAAAAAATTAAAACAAAACATTTTTCCTTACAAGACTACTATGTATTATTAAAAATTACCTCGCCCACAACACGAAAAGTAGTCGCTCAACTGGTTCCACAAACCTACAAATGTTGTTGCGATAGTTTCCCGAATTGCCAGTCGCGAGCAAACTCGGAGCGCGTCGGCGTTGCATTCAAAGCGGGGCCGACGTCGCCACAAACCATATTTTTCGATCAGCATCTCGACGGCTTCATTATAGCAGCTTTCTGACGGATTTAGCCCAGCGATAGCATCAGGCGCTTTCTCTGATAACGCATTTTGTAGGAAATTAAATTTTGATACATCATTCCGTGAAGTATTTAAGTGTACAGCCGTTTTAAATTGTTCCCAGAGAGGAACCCATTTTTCATAATCATCATTAAACGTTTTTAACTCTAACCTGGGGATTTTTATATGAGACGTTGTATGAGCTGCCGTTATTGGAAGGTTGTATTAATCGTTGTATTGTGTTTATTCGGTGTTACGCTCGTAGAATGGCAGTAACGGTTTTATCATCATACTCGATAATGGTGTTACATACTGATACAAGATTATTTTCTTCAATGAGAAGACGAGCAGCCTGATTAGCTTCTTTAAGTGAGGAGTTAGCCTTTTGCAAGCGGATAAGAAACAAATGGAGATCTTCTAGGATTTGTTCCCGATCCGCTGTTGGCGTTGATAAAACTGGTATTCGTTGGTTGAATTCACTATTTTAGTTTTTTGACCACGAAAGACCGATATACATATACGTAAGTTCCATTTGAAAAATTCGCTAGAGTTCAACCGCTTACACCAGTTCAATAGAATTACTTTTCCGTCCCGGGATTCGGCACCATGATATAAAAATTTTTTAAAAAATTTTAAATTTATATGAAGGACGGAATTTGTATGGATATAAATATATGTTTTACACGATTTTATATTTTGCTTGAGCCGGTCGATTCTTGATCTGGTGATCAAGTTCTTGCTGGTCTGAGAGTGAGTCTAGAGAAACTAATTGCAAATACAACGACAATGACAATGCAAAAAGATCTAATATTCTATATAAAGAGAAAGAATTTTACAAAAGTAGTTTCATTGGAATTGTATGACAACCGTATTGAGCTCGTGGTGTCATTACTATGCAATAAAATGAACGCATTCTTATACTATCATGAATAACATTTACTTTTCTAATGGGACATCATAGGCACAAGCATTTTCCATGGTTCATATGTAGCAACCCTAAGAAACCTATGAAAATAAGAAAATAATCGTCGTCACATAACTGAAAGTTTATATTAGTTATAGGAACAACTAAAGTAAGATTTAATAAAGTCATGAGTGAAACCTAGTCCAAAATAAAAGCCTGTAGAAATTTTTTTTCAAATTTCCCTTTATATCTTGCTTAAAAATCGTAGTAATTCGTTTTCGTTTTGTTAACGCGTGTGATAGATTTTGAATTTGCAGTTTATGTGAGAAGGCAGAGGGACTGGTGAAATAGTACATGGTACTGTTGCCATTTTTTGTAAAATAAATAAAACATTTTATGAAAATACTGGTGAATTAAAAAAAACATTTTTGAAATTAAATTGTGTTGTTTGGACATATTGTGTATAAATTATTGAGTAATTTGACTAATATGATATTTCGTTTTAATTGTGGCAATTTCAAATCTGCATAAATGACGTACGTATGTAACAAAATGGACCAATAATAATAATAACAATACTTAATAAAAGCTGTAAGTTAATTAGTGAAAATTTTCATTGATGAACATGAAACCGGAAGTAGCTCTTTAATATAATTTTGTTTGCTATTTGTTTTCAATGATATATGATACTGGCGTAAATGATACAAATGTTTGCCTCCCTGTGAAAAAATTCCAAATTCAATAATGCGGTAGAGGAATATTGGCACAGATACGCACTGTAATTATTTATGTATTTATATGTTGAATAAATAATTTCTGATAATTTATTTGCCATGTCAAATGTCAATTTAACATTGCTTATGGAGTTCTAATAGAAACTGAAGTAAGTACTGCGTGTCACAATACCTTGATGGGAAAACTCGTGCTACTGCTGCATAGCTAAGTTTGAAAGCTCGAGTTCGAGTGTTTTCTTTTCTGGCGTTCAGCCTTAAGGTCTATATCCTTTTTGCGCTCAGGCTTTAAATTATGGATCTTATTCGCACAGGAAAACTGTTAGATATTATTCCACAAATATTTTTTTTTGTCCTTAAATTAACGTGTGGAATATAACATTTGCCAAATGTTCACCTTTTGCTGTAATGGAATTTCGAGCTATTTTCAGTGCAGTTTTTGTTAGGTACAAATTCCAGTCGATATTTCGATTACAGAAGCTTGAATATTTGATGTTAGCTGTCCAATATTCATTGGCCTGTTGGCATAGACAAGTTAATTTAGAAGATCCAAAGAGAAAAAAGTCAGGAACCGCAAATCAGACTTTGGAGGCCAATCAATGTCTCCGTTTTTCAAAATTAATTTATTTGGAAATATCTTCTTTAAGATTACGACTGTCTCTCGAGCCGTATGACATTTGGCTCCGTCTCGGTGGAACCACATATTTTCCAAGTCGAGCTCATTCTTTTAATGTACTAGTAGTTAAGCTATGCCGGTACCAGACCACTTTTTCCATACAAAAAGTGCAAGGTAGATTCCAATTATTTTGGTAGCTATGGAGTGGGGTTCTGGGCCACTGAGAGGGATTCCGTCTAGTGGTATACGTCACAGGGCCTGCCTGGGGGAATTCCTTTTCTACTGCCTGGCTGACCAGGGGATGACGTCATCTGGTTGGCTGAGCTCCCGTCAGCTGATCAAGCTCTGTTTTAGCTGATTTTTAATAAAATAATGCTGGGATTTGCTGAAATCGAACCGAGAACGATTGGTTTTGTAAAATTGTTGTGTGAATGTTCTTTAAACTTGCTATATACGCTTAGAGTTGTGGGGACAGAGACATCGGGACACTTTTGCGAGGCTGGACACATACACACCCATACAACAAAATGTTTTCTATCAGGCGATATTCCGTATTGCACTATGTTATTAAATTAGCAACAACAACAACTAACGTAGGTAGATATGTTGGCTTAGATAAGAAATTGCCTAATTTTTGATTTTTCAGGTGCAATGCTTCTAATTTGATTCATTGCATAAACAATTCGTATAATGTAAACAAAATCGCAGTCGAATAATGTAAACAAAATTCGCACAGACCCAAGTAAAGTAAACAAATTGAACGATTTATGGAAGATTCCCAATTTCTTTAGCTGGAAAAAAACAACTATGTTGTCTTAGATGAGTGGTGGAAGTTATAATTGAAAATTTCTTTTGCTGATAAAAAACCAGCAACAACTATGACGTAAATTGTGGTCTATATGTATCTTTTATAAACAGGAGTAATCATGATTTTCGATATCTAAAAAGAGATCACGGCTGCTTGGGATGGTAAGAATGGAAATTAAAGTCATATCAGAAAATTTTGGGTGCAGGGGTGTGCGTGTACTGAAAAGTCTTTTTAAGTTTTAATCAAAACTATTTTATTGTTTTGTTAAGTAAGGTATAGTGTAGCCTTTGGGAAGGTAAGGAACTAAGCTGTAAATTACTAGAAGACTATTTTCCTGTATGGATAGTAAGTTAGCCTCTATACCATATATAAATTCAATGTTTGGCAGTTTTCTATAAGTATCAATATAGAATATTTTAGAAAGCGGACTCTCAATGCACACAAACAGATTTCTGTTTCATGGCTTGGGACGTATGTTCGGGGTTTTGATATGAGGGATTGAATCGATGTATGTTGTACAATGGATTGAAGGTATATGTTTATATTTGATTGGAGCAAAGTATTCTCACGCCTTCATGATCCAAAGCTTAAATATAACTGAAATTCTTAAAAAAATGTTGAATCGATGACTAATGCTGCCGTAATATTGAGAAGGATTTAAGGGTTTAAGAAAAGAAGGTGGTAGTATGATATGTTGATTTCAGGAATATCTTAGATGAGTAGTGGTAGTTGTATGGGTGCAATTAAAGCCTTATTAACAATTTTTTTTATGATCAGGTGTAATGGCATGGCCACTGTTGCCACTTGAAATCTTTCTAGAGTAGCTTTTTACCGTAGTCCGAAAGTGGTATGCGTAGCCACTGTTCGAACCAAATTGATTCGAATATATTTTCATACAGAAAACTTCTGAAAGAAAGCATGCTGAAATCAAAGCATTAAAATTTTAGTAAAACTTAAATCTAATTTTATTTCTCTTAAGCGAAAAACATGTACACAACCCAACATAGCCATGTATTTATCATCTTCATAGCATATTGCACAAATACAACATAAAAGTATAGCCTCATTGAGCAAATTAAATTAAAATTATTATCAAAAAAAACCATTCCTGAAAAGGGATCATATTACAAAAATATCATGCTAAAATTGAGATCTGAAAAGAAAATAAATTCAATCTAATTACAATTTTCATAAAAATAGGTACAACATCTATCAAAAGCATGTGTTGTCATGTAACATACAATGCATGGCACAAATACAATCAAATCAAGCAGATCAATTTGCAACTCTAGCATTATCATCATTATAAGTACCATCGAACGGGAATTTCTTCTCTACGTGATACGAAATAAAATTTTTGCAAATATAATTAATTTAACACAGCAGCATGTGAAACTCTAAATTTCTTGTTGCTATGCATTTTTGTTCGTTGCTAGGCAAATTTTATCGCTAGTACCGTAAGAGCACAGCTGCATTGCCAATTCTTGTGATCATGCGCCGCTGCTACTCTATCAGTGGTGTCGTGGGCAAGCAAGGGCTATATAAACGACAAGCTGACTGATCTCGATCTCTTTTTGTGCTTGGCATCGCTTGGGGTAAGTTGGCTTAGGGACTAACTAACATTCATATCGGGTATCGACTGATATTTCAATTCTAACAATTAACAATCATTTCTGGTCTCGACGGAAATAAACACATCTTATTTCGGGTCTCGACTGAAGATAAGATATTTACTAATAATCATTTCTGGTCTCGACGGAAATAAACACATCTTATTTCGGGTCTCGACTGAAGATAAGATAACACTTTAAGCCGGGTCTCGACTGACTTAAAGAATATTATCTCGGGTCTCGACTGAGATAATCTTTTACTAACAATCATTTCTGGTCTCGACGGAAATAAACGCATCTTATTTCGGGTCTCGACTGAAGATAAGATAACACTTTAAGCCGGGTCTCGACTGACTTAAAGAATATTATCTCGGGTCTCGACTGAGATAATCTTTTACTAACAATCATTTCTGGTCTCGACGGAAATAAACGCATCTTATTTCGGGTCTCGACTGAAGATAAGATAACACTTTAAGCCGGGTCTCGACTGACTTAAAGAATATTATCTCGGGTCTCGACTGAGATAATCTATTACTAACAATCATTTCTGGTCTCGACGGAAATAAACGCATCTTATTTCGGGTCTCGACTGAAGATAAGATAACACTTTAAGTCGGGTCTCGACTGACTTAAAGAATATTATCTCGGGTCTCGACTGAGATAGTATCTTACTAACATTAACACTTTATTTCTGGTCTCGACGGAAATAAAGAATTGTTCTAACCAAGAACAAAGGGCTTAACATTAGCTTACAGCCAATTCCTCAAGTGTCAAGTTTTAGATCGGTGAGTACCAGTCACTTGTAACATTTTAATATTTATTCATATATCTATTTGACTATATTTTGACTTATATACACATATATATATTATACATTTCATGTGCATATCTATTTTATACATATATTTTTATTATATTTTTTCACGATCTTATATTATAACTTGGTGCTAATAAGTGTTAGTGTAATACAAAAATCTCAGACCCAAACTGATATACAGAGTTTTGTCTCGACATATCTATTTCTGAAAGTCCTACATTATAAATCGGTGTCAATAAGTGTGTTTTCTAGTGTATGTTGATCTCTGACCCAACAATTTAGATAATTCTGTCTTAATACAATTACTCGAGATATTTAAGTTAAGCCAGTGTTTTGAAGTTAAATTATTCTAACTTTTGCTCTATATTAATTATATATTGAATATCTATTTATATATCTATTATTAACAATCCTGTGAGTGTGTTTTTCCCATACTTTTAAATCGTTGACCTGAAACCTTTTTATACATAATCTGATCTAAATAGTGGGAGATTCTAAAACTAAGTGCAGCAGTTTCTTGCGAGTCAAAGAAAGTGAACAGTGTTGATTTGTTGTTGGGAAAATAGACCGCTGATCTTGATCCAAATTTACCAGTGCATTCATTTCAGTCACTTAATCAAATTTGCGTGTACGTTCTATTAACGGACAGTACATTTTATGGTCCTTCGAGCCGGATCTAAGGCCTAGTGTTTTATTTTGTCAATCTTTTAAACATGTCTGCACTTCAAAAACTTTTGGGCAACCAAGCCACCTCTGCAATAATCTTCGAAAAATCGTTCAATAACTATACCAGAACTGATGTAGAAAAACGAACGAAAGGACTTATTTCTGAGCGATTAACCGCTCTAAGTGAACTTTGGTCAGATTATAAGAAAGATCACTATACAATTATCCAAGCCACGCAAGCCTTGGAAGATAGTGAACTTCAAAAGTTCGATTACTTCGCAAACGATCATTTTTCAAATGTGGAAAACAAATACTTCATGTTTCGAGGTATTCTTAGGGATGCATTAGATGCATTCGAAACAAAGGTTGAATCAAGTCCAAAATCAGAACATGAAACTTCATCGTCTCTGAGATTACCTAGCATCACAATCCCAAAATTCTCAGGTTCTTACGATTCATGGAGGCCTTTTCACGATCTATTCAATTCCCTGGTGCATTCAAATTCTGCGTTATCTCCGGTGCAGAAATTGCATTATTTGAAGTCAAGTGTATCTGGAGAAGCAGAGCACTTATTGCGTCAATTTCCTATGACCAACTCGAGTTATGACAGCGCATGGAAGATATTGCTTGAAAGGTATGATAATAAACGAGTCTTGGTAAATGCCCAATTGAAAGCACTCTTTAATCTACCTAAAGCAGCCCACGAATCAGCCAAGGCTATCAAAACCTTGCTAGATAAGTCTTCCGAATGTATCTTCGAACTCGAGGCATTGCAAGTTTCCACTAAGCAATGGGATGCAATTCTCATCTATATGGTGGTACAATGTTTACCAGCAGAAACGCACCGTGCATGGGAACAAGAGGTCAATACTGCAGAAGGACTTCCCACTTTCGAGTCCTTAAAATTATTTTTACAATCTAGATTTAGAATTTTAGAAGCCATAGTCGATACCAAACCGTCCCTAGTCAACAAAAATGCTCATGTCCCGAGAGCATCTACCCATTTTACTTCATACACCCAAGCATGTCCTTTGTGCAAAGAGCAGCACCGTCTATTTAAATGTCCGAAATTTATAAAACTCCATGTAGACAATAAATTCAAAATTGTCACATCAAATCAATTGTGCAATAATTGCCTATCAAAAGGCCACAACACGAAAACTTGTACGAGTAAGTTTTCATGTCAGCGATGTGGAAGGAGGCATCATTCTTTACTTCACAGGAATAATGCCACTCCAAGGGTCTCGACCCAACTCGAGCCAAGGGAGCAGCAATCAAAAGCTCAACCTTGCAATTCACCTTCCACATCCAATAACTCTATTCACACGCTTCATGCAAAAAATCATCATACCAAACAAGCACTGCTTGCAACAGCACTGCTGAACGTTCCTACAAAAAAGGGAAACATGATGGTATTGAGAGCTTTGATAGATTCAGGCTCTCAAGTTTCATTTGTAACCCAAGCCGCCGCACGTAAGCTGCAATCATTCACAACAAACGTGGAAATTCAAATCACGGGCCTGGGAAAAACTGAAACTACAAATGTTCAAAAACAAACTGTATTGAACATTTATCCTTATTCAACCACAACTAAGGCAACGACAGTTACAGCCCTTATAGTGGATACAATTACGGACATTTTACCTCCTTCAACCATTCCAAACAAAGAATGGAGTCACATACATGAGCTACCACTTGCCGATCCGTTTTTCTTTAAACCAGGAAAAATTGACCTGCTTTTAGGAGCAGATGTGTACAGTGAAATCCTTTTGGAAGGTGTACGGAAAGGTCCTCCAGGAACACCAACTGCCCAAAACAGTACCCTCGGATGGATACTTTTCGGAAAGTTAAAAAATACATCCACAGTCTTAACAGCATCTGCGTTAACAGCAAAGGCTCATTACGACGATGACACTTCACTGGATAAACTTTTACGTCAGTTCTGGGAAACTGAAGAAGTTAGTCCAGGAAGAAAGCTGTCTAAAGCAGATCAAGAATGTGAAGAGTTTTACCAAAAAACTCATTTTCGTAACGCACACGGCCGTTACGAAGTTCGTTTGCCTTTCACTACAGAAAGCCCTAGCCTTGGCGACTCTCGAGGTATGGCATTACGTAGGTTCTACAGCCTAGAACGGCAATTAGAACGAAATCCTGAACTTTATCAGGAATACAAAACTTGTATTAATGAATACAAGACATTAGGTCACATGACAGTGGCTAACAAGATAGTAAGCAACGAACAAAGTTACTATCTTCCTCATCATGCTGTCATCAAAGATAGCACCACTACAAAGGTTCGCGTCGTCTTTGATGCTTCAGCAAAAACGACTAATGGAAAAAGTCTAAACGAACAGCTGCATACGGGTCCAGTACTGCAGTCTGAACTCTTTTCAATCATCCTCAGATGGCGAAAGTACAAATTTGCTATGTCTGCTGACATAGAGAAAATGTACAGGATGATCAAGGTACAACCCCCAGATCAAACCTACCAAAGAATACTTTGGAGGAATAATCAAAATGAACCTATTAAAGATTACAAATTAACCACTGTAACCTTTGGCACCACGCCAGCTCCCTATCTCGCAATAAAAACGCTCAATCAACTAGCCATTGATGAAGCTGACAAATTCCCCGAAGCTGCGAAGATAGTTTCTCGTGACTTCTATGTTGATGACCTTCTTACAGGCTCAGATACAAAGGAAGAAGCCTACCAAATACAAGATCAACTTATTAATCTGTTATCTTCCGGCGGATTTAATTTGAGGAAATGGGTGAGCAATTCTTCAGATTTACTATCTAGGATTCCCGAACCATACAGAGAAGTTGAACTTCCTTTGCGATTCGCAAGCGATGAGTCCGTAAAAACTTTAGGCATTCATTGGTTTCCAGGATCTGATTGTTTCACGCTACAATACAAAAGGAAATCAGATTGCCTCTCTACAAAGCGTTCTATTCTTTCAGAAATTGCAACGCTTTTCGATCCACTTGGCTGGATATCACCAATTATAATCATTGCCAAAATATTGATGCAAGCTTTATGGCTTGCAGGATGTTCATGGGATGAACCCATACCGGCATCTATTGATAAACAGTGGCGCGAATTTAAAGCAGATTTGCATCACATTAGTAGCATCAACATACCGCGTTGGTTACATACTACAAGTAACTTATCCACCTGCCAAATACACGGATTTTCAGATGCTTCTAATCAAGCGTATTCTGCTGCCGTTTACATCAGAGTTGTTGATGACGAAGGAGTTGCTCATGTTAATTTACTTATGGCAAAGTCAAAGGTAGCGCCGGTTAAATCTGTATCTCTCCCACGTCTTGAATTGTGCGGTGCGGTACTCTTGGCACGAACCATCAATCGGGTTAAAACAGATCTACAATTCGATCTAGTTCCCACGTTCGCGTGGACAGATTCTTCTATTGTGTTAGCCTGGATTCGTAGTCACCCTAATAAGTATAAGACATATGTCGCTAATAGGGTGTCGGAAATCCAGGGTTTGATCGACATCAAAGCATGGCATCATGTAAAATCTGCTGACAATCCAGCCGACTGCAATTCCAGAGGAATTAAGTCTTCATTATTGATTGATCATGACTTATGGTGGCATGGACCGCATTGGTTGCAGGACAGTGAAAGTGATTGGCCGAAATCTAAAACAATTCCAGCTAATGAGCCTGAAACTGAACAAAGACGCGTAACCCATTTCACAATAGCTCATTCAAACATCGACGATTTGTTTGGAAAATTTTCCAGTTTTTCAAAATTACAACGCATAATTGCCTATTGCATTAGGTTCATAAACAAATGCAAAAGTCCATCGGTGAAATCCATCCAAGAACAACCAATGGACCCAAAATTACTTCATCCAACAGAAATCGTTCAAGCGAAAATTCGGCTCATTAAAGCAGCACAGAATGCCGCTTTCGGTACTGAAATCAAATGTCTACAAAAACAAAATCCGCTTCCAGTTAGGAGCAAGATCTTATCACTCAACCCCTTTTTAGATAACAATGGGTTAATTCGGGTAGGTGGTCGATTGAGAAATGCTAACATTTCTTATAATCAAAAACACCCAATACTCCTGCCAAAGGACAGCAAACTAACCATCTTAATCATTGAACACTTCCATACAAAAACGCTGCATGGAGGCCCGCAACTGGTATTATCCATCATTCGAAACGAATTTTGGATTCCACAAGGACGTAAAACCATAAAACAAGTGTTACATAAATGTATAACTTGCTTTAAGCAATCCGCAACTATCAAAAATCAAATTATGGGAAATCTACCTTCACCACGGGTCAATATGACTAGACCGTTTCAACAAACTGGCCTAGACTATGCTGGTCCTTTCAATTTAAAGGTTTCTAAATTTCGAAATAATCGGGTATATAAAGGGTATGTATGCATCTTCATTTGCATGGCAACCAAAGCCATTCATATAGAAGCCGTGTCAGATTTGTCCACAGCAGCCTTTATAGCAGCTTTTCGCCGTTTCTCCAGCCGAAGGGGACTCAGCACAGACATCTTTTCAGATTGTGGCTCTAATTTCGTTGGAGCTGATAAAGTCCTACAAAAGGAATTCAGAACAGCCATACTGCAAGCTAACAAGCAGATGGCGGAAACACTAGCCCAAGATGGGATATGTTGGCACTTTAACCCGCCTTCCGCACCTCATTTTGGAGGATTGTGGGAAGCCGGAGTTAAATCCATGAAATTCCATTTGAAGCGAATTTTAGGGAATTCTTCATTAACATTTGAAGAATTCGCGACTGTTTTGTCACAAATTGAAGCCTGTCTAAATTCCAGGCCTCTATGTCCTATCACAGAAGATCCAGACGATCTCAATGTTCTAACTCCAGGACATTTTTTAATTGGCACTTCCTTATTACTTCCACCAGAACCTGTGTTGGAAAATAAGGTTTCATCACTCACCAGATGGAAACATCTCCAACTGTTGCAACAACAGTTTTGGCATAAATGGTCTCATGATTATTTAAATTCCCTGCAAAATAGACCTAAATGGCAGACTCCAATATCAAATCCTAAAATAGGTGATTTAGTTATTATCAAAGAACCAAATCTGGTAGCGAGCCGTTGGGTATTAGGACGAATAAATGAAGTCCATCCAGGTGCTGACAAATATATTCGCGTAGTCAGTATAAAAACGAAAAATGGATTTGTAAAAAGACCATTATCAAAAATATGTATTTTGCCTATACAAGAAAGCTAAATTGAGCATTTCAACTACACAATTTAACGCATCACAAAAATGACCCCTCGCAAATATATATTAAATTCTGTAACAGAAAAATTCAAGCTACAATCATTTATTTAAAACAACATATTATCATCAAACTATTCATGTCCCGTTACTTTCAAATATCCAATGTCGCTTTTATCACAAAGGTTTTACCATCGAAGCAATTCAAAGTCTAAAATTTTAAGCACCTGCAACCATCCGTCATTATCTTCAATCGCTAAACGATAGTTTCTATGACAACGGTTTCCACAGAGAACAAATCCAATCGCAATTTTAATCCAATGCAATTTTGTTATTACCATTGCGCAAAATTCTGTAGTGCAGCCAAGCAATGCAAGCAAGACCAATTCTAGAAGTCCGTTATGTTCGTATAAATAAGATTACGAACCCAATATAGTCAGTAGTCGAATATTTTATCTGACAATGGAGACACCCAATCACGAACTTAATTTCGAGGAAGAGTTGCCCATAACTCCTGTGCGGAATATTGAGGAAGAGCTGAAAGCAGCTTGGAATTTGGAACGGGAACTGGTAGCGAAGTCCTCACAACCAGATCAAGATCAGGACCAAGACACGGAAGACAACTGGGATCTTAATGCAGAGATGGAAATATTGCCGCCATCTCCAAAGCGAAGTGTTGACGAGGAACAAGTGGAGATCGAGAAGCTAATGAAACAGCTAGAAGATTTGAAGCATCGCTCCAAGCTAATGAAGGTTAGCCAAGGGATGAACAAAATGACATTAAGCCAAGTACCAGCAGCCACCATAGTTATTGAGGACTCACCTCCCACCTCCCCGAGTCCCGAGAATGAATGCAGTGTACCACAAACTGCGCAAGAGCCAGCAACCGATCATTTTCAGACCACCAGCTTGAACGCTCACCCAGCGACAACAAAGGTGATCATCGCCAATGATCAAACCGTTCAACCCTCAATCCTTCCGAATGGCGACATCATAGTGACAGTCGTGAATAATCAGACAAGGATGACAGAGAACATCACCGTATCGTGGGAGGCCTTGAAACGGTCAAAGAAGAAGAACCAGCGCTTCACAACAAAAGACGGGGCTAAAATTAAAGTTAGATTGTTAGCTGATGGCAATATTAAAGTTATACAATAATAATTTGTTTGTTTGTTATTTTTTCTTGCTTTTTAACCCTTTCTTCCTTTTTCTTTCGGCTTGTTCATTGGTTTTCTCCTTGGTAGTGTGGCAATGAAAATTGTGAATCTGAATAAGACAGCGGCAAGCCCTCCCTCAATAAATTGGCTCAAAATTTTCTCTCATTGCTTTACAAGTTAGTTAAAAGTAATTACTTGAAAGACATTTCTAGCCTTTCAACGGGGGGCAGTATGTTCGAACCAAATTGATTCGAATATATTTTCATACAGAAAACTTCTGAAAGAAAGCATGCTGAAATCAAAGCATTAAAATTTTAGTAAAACTTAAATCTAATTTTATTTCTCTTAAGCGAAAAACATGTACACAACCCAACATAGCCATGTATTTATCATCTTCATAGCATATTGCACAAATACAACATAAAAGTATAGCCTCATTGAGCAAATTAAATTAAAATTATTATCAAAAAAAACCATTCCTGAAAAGGGATCATATTACAAAAATATCATGCTAAAATTGAGATCTGAAAAGAAAATAAATTCAATCTAATTACAATTTTCATAAAAATAGGTACAACATCTATCAAAAGCATGTGTTGTCATGTAACATACAATGCATGGCACAAATACAATCAAATCAAGCAGATCAATTTGCAACTCTAGCATTATCATCATTATAAGTACCATCGAACGGGAATTTCTTCTCTACGTGATACGAAATAAAATTTTTGCAAATATAATTAATTTAACACAGCAGCATGTGAAACTCTAAATTTCTTGTTGCTATGCATTTTTGTTCGTTGCTAGGCAAATTTTATCGCTAGTACCGTAAGAGCACAGCTGCATTGCCAATTCTTGTGATCATGCGCCGCTGCTACTCTATCAGTGGTGTCGTGGGCAAGCAAGGGCTATATAAACGACAAGCTGACTGATCTCGATCTCTTTTTGTGCTTGGCATCGCTTGGGGTAAGTTGGCTTAGGGACTAACTAACATTCATATCGGGTATCGACTGATATTTCAATTCTAACAATTAACAATCATTTCTGGTCTCGACGGAAATAAACACATCTTATTTCGGGTCTCGACTGAAGATAAGATATTTACTAATAATCATTTCTGGTCTCGACGGAAATAAACACATCTTATTTCGGGTCTCGACTGAAGATAAGATAACACTTTAAGCCGGGTCTCGACTGACTTAAAGAATATTATCTCGGGTCTCGACTGAGATAATCTTTTACTAACAATCATTTCTGGTCTCGACGGAAATAAACGCATCTTATTTCGGGTCTCGACTGAAGATAAGATAACACTTTAAGCCGGGTCTCGACTGACTTAAAGAATATTATCTCGGGTCTCGACTGAGATAATCTTTTACTAACAATCATTTCTGGTCTCGACGGAAATAAACGCATCTTATTTCGGGTCTCGACTGAAGATAAGATAACACTTTAAGCCGGGTCTCGACTGACTTAAAGAATATTATCTCGGGTCTCGACTGAGATAATCTATTACTAACAATCATTTCTGGTCTCGACGGAAATAAACGCATCTTATTTCGGGTCTCGACTGAAGATAAGATAACACTTTAAGTCGGGTCTCGACTGACTTAAAGAATATTATCTCGGGTCTCGACTGAGATAGTATCTTACTAACATTAACACTTTATTTCTGGTCTCGACGGAAATAAAGAATTGTTCTAACCAAGAACAAAGGGCTTAACATTAGCTTACAGCCAATTCCTCAAGTGTCAAGTTTTAGATCGGTGAGTACCAGTCACTTGTAACATTTTAATATTTATTCATATATCTATTTGACTATATTTTGACTTATATACACATATATATATTATACATTTCATGTGCATATCTATTTTATACATATATTTTTATTATATTTTTTCACGATCTTATATTATAACTTGGTGCTAATAAGTGTTAGTGTAATACAAAAATCTCAGACCCAAACTGATATACAGAGTTTTGTCTCGACATATCTATTTCTGAAAGTCCTACATTATAGATCGGTGTCAATAAGTGTGTTTTCTAGTGTATGTTGATCTCTGACCCAACAATTTAGATAATTCTGTCTTAATACAATTACTCGAGATATTTAAGTTAAGCCAGTGTTTTGAAGTTAAATTATTCTAACTTTTGCTCTATATTAATTATATATTGAATATCTATTTATATATCTATTATTAACAATCCTGTGAGTGTGTTTTTCCCATACTTTTAAATCGTTGACCTGAAACCTTTTTATACATAATCTGATCTAAATAGTGGGAGATTCTAAAACTAAGTGCAGCAGTTTCTTGCGAGTCAAAGAAAGTGAACAGTGTTGATTTGTTGTTGGGAAAATAGACCGCTGATCTTGATCCAAATTTACCAGTGCATTCATTTCAGTCACTTAATCAAATTTGCGTGTACGTTCTATTAACGGACAGTACAGCCACACCTTATAGAAAATGTAAAATCTTACCAATTTAAAGCTTTGCAGGAAGTTATTGCTATGATATTAACATAGTATGATATATGGAAGTCGTATGGGTGAAGTAAAAACCTAATTTTTGGTGATCTAGTATAATGGAATGACCAGTGTTGCAATATGAAATCTTTCTAGAGTAACTTTTTCGCAAAGTGATCCTTTTCTGGTTAGGCGATGAGAGTTCGACATCAAAAATCTTATGTTGTTTCTTATGGAAGTCAACATTTACTTTTGCAATTATCTCGCTTTAACTCATCATCTGTCTCTCTCTAATACATATGCTTGAGGTGTATTTGGTCATATACTTGCTTGCTTGGAGCTTGGTATTATCAGCTATTTGTTTTATATGCTATGAGTATATATATATATATATATTTATATAAATATGTTGGCTTTAGGTTAAGAGTGGGTAAAATTAAAAGCATTGATGATAGAAGATAGGGCTCTGATATTAAGTAATGGAAGTTGTATGGGAGCAGTAAAAGAATAATTTTTGGTTGTCAGGTGTAATGACATGACTTAGCAGGTAATTTGATATTAACTTTTGCCAAGATCGTGGCGGTAGAGATTGGGTTAAGTTTAGTGGTCCTCGAAGTTTATTTTATGGGTGGTGGGTGTGCATTATATAGTAGGAAGCTTTAGTGAATACCATTCTTTTCAACCATGTGACTCTATCAAAAAATCTGTGTCGCTGTAACATTAATCTGTGTTCATACTTGAGGTGGTTATAATAGCTTGAAATTATCTTATTGATATTGGTCAATGAGGAATTCCACAGGTTTTGTTTACAATTCGTTATATTTTTTTCAGGTCTGGGATTAACAAATATTTTGAGAATAAATTAAGTTTGGTGATGGTTGAAGTTTATTTTATGTGCGGCGGTTGCGCATAATCTAGTAGGAAGTTTTAGTGAATACCATACCTTTCAACCATCTCGCTCTAACACACAACATCTGCCTCGCTCTAACATACATGCTTGAGGTATATATGATCGCTTATACGCCAGCTTGGAGCTGTGTGTTATCAGTTGTTTGATTTATATGCTATGGCTGCCTGTAATTATTATGCTTGTGTTGGGCTGGTCTGTATACTTGGTGGATGAGAGCTTTAGCGACAATATGCAATCGTTTACCTGCCAGCTTGGAGCTTGTTGTTATCAGTTGTTTGCTTTATATGCTCTGGTTGTGTCAGGGGTCATCATGTGTTTAGCTGGGCTGGGTGAATATATATCTGAAAATAGATCACGTGAAACTGCTGCGATATTGGAGTACTTTCTTATCAGGTTGAGAGGGGGTTAAATTTAAAGCTTTGATGAAAGAATGCGATGTTCTAGATGGCAACAAAATGAAAGTTTATAAGAATTTGGTAACAGTATGTTCTATAAAAAAAATTTGATAAGCAGAAGAAAATTGTATAAGAATCTGGTAAGAGTATGTTCCATACAAAATCTAACAGGCAGAAGAAATTTTATAAAAAATCTGGGTGTCTCTATTGAGCCACAGGAGACTTGATTTTTCACAGGTTTCCCTGGTAATCACTCTTTTTAAAATTTCGAATGGGATCCTCAAATAAATGATAGTAGTGGAGAGTTATCCATTTGAGCACCTTTTTCACATAGCTCATCAGCTGCTTCATTACTCTAGATATCCATATGTCCAGGAACCTAGAATAGGATGACCTTATACTGTATGGATATGGCTATAGCTTTACCCAAAACGAATTGCATGAGAATTTGGTTAGTGGTTAGTGTCTTCTTAAATGTGAGACTGTTGAGATGAATATTGAGGAGCTTATAAGAGAATATAATAACATTTTTCTCTAAGAAACAAATTCAAGAATGCTATAAATTTTTAAAATTATATAAAAATATTAAGAAAGTCGAGTCAAAATGCTATGAGCACCTTGTAAGCTGGGCTTGGGCAAGAGATGATGCAACCGATGGATCGGTATGAGTTTGTGGTCGAAAATATAAACAAATTTGATACAAGTGATTACCCAGAAGATAATCAATTCAATTTACCGCTCATGAATAAAAACATTCCTGGTCTAATGAAGGATGAGCTGAATGGGAAAATCATGAGCGAATTTCTTGTCTTGCGCTCGAAAATGTACAGTCTGCATATAAACGATGGTAAAACTGTAAAGAAAGCAAAAGGAGTAAAGGCTAATGTAGTCCAAGTATGAACACAGATTAATGTTACAGCGACACAGATGTTTTGATAGAGTCACATGGTTGAAAAGAATGGTATTCACTAAAGCTTCCTGCTATATAATGCACACCCACCACCCATAAAATAAACTTCGAGGACCACTAAACTTAACCCAATCTCTACCGCCACGATCTTGGCAAAAGTTAATATCAAATTACCTGCTAAGTCATGTCATTACACCTGACAACCAAAAATTATTCTTTTACTGCTCCCATACAACTTCCATTACTTAATATCATAGCCCTATCTTCTATCATCAAAGCTTTTAATTTAACCCACACTTAACCTAAAGCCAACATATTTATATATATATATATATATATATATATATATACTCATAGCATATAAAAACAACTGATAATACCAAGCTCCAAGCAAGCAAGTATATGACCAAATCCACCTCAAGCATATGTATTAGAGAGAGACAGATGATGAGTTAAAGCGAGATAATTGCAAAAGTAAATTTTGACTTCCATAAGAAACAACATGAGATTTTTGATGTCGAACTCTCATCGCCTAACCAGAAAAGGATCACTTTGCGAAAAAGTTACTCTAGAAAGATTTCATATTGCAACACTGGTCATTCCATTATACTAGATCACCAAAAATTAGGTTTTTACTTCACCCATACGACTTCCATATATCATACTATGTTAATATCATAGCAATAACTTCCTGCAAAGCTTTAAATTGGTAAGATTTTACATTTTCTATAAGGTGTGGCTACGCATACCACTTTCGGACAACGCTAAAAAGCTACTCTAGAAAGATTTCAAGTGGCAACAGTGACCATGCCATTACACCTGATCATAAAAAAATTGTTATTAAAGCTTTTACTGCACCCATACAACTACCACTACTCATCTAAGATATTCCTCAAATCAACATATCATACTACCACCTTCTTTTCTAAAACCCTTAAATCCTTCTCAATATTACGGCAGCATTAGTCATCGATTCAACATTTTTTAAGAATTTCAGTTATATTTAAGCTTTGGATCATGAAGGCGTGAGAATACTATGCTCCAATCAAATATAAACATATACCTTCAATCCATTGTACAACATACATCGATTCAATCCCTCATACCAAAACCCCGAACATACGTCCCAAGCCATGAAACAGAAATCTGTTTGTGTGCATTGAGAGTCCGCTTTCTAAAATATTCTATATTGATACTTATAGAAAACTGCCAAACATTGAATTTATTTATGGTATAGACGCTAACTTACTATCCATATAGGAAAATAGTCTTCTAGTAATTTACAGCTTAGTTCCTTACCTTCCAAAGGCTACACTATACCTTACTTAACAAAACAATAAAATAGTTGTGATTAAAATGTAACCTTACCATACTACGCCCACTAACTCCCAGCTGAATGTGTGTCTATTTGCAGCCGGAGCCCGAATCTGTAGGCAGCTACATTCGATATCATCAGGCCAAGGTACAGCGCTATATACAATGATTACTCAACAGAGTTCTTGATTGAGGAATCGTAGTCATTTGGTTAAGATAAATTTTTTTAAATAATTTTGTTAAGAAAGGTATAAACAATTTATTTTGGTTCGGAAGATAAGAAAGTACGCTTAGGATTATCAAAACACCACATTTCGGTATGAATAGTAGTTAGATCAGTAAAGCGACCTCACCCCGCCGCTAATAGTCCCGTTGAACAACAAGCCTGATAATTCCAGGCAACCATACTATACTCATAGTATATAAAGCAGACAACCAAGCTCCAAGCTGGCATGTATATGATCAAGTCCACCTCAAACATGTGTGCTAGGGAGATAGATGTTTTGAAAGAGCGAGATGGTTTCAAAGTACGGTATTCACTAAAGAATGCCTACAAAAGTAGCCTAGGCTTGAATTATTAGTAATATGAATTACATCAGAAAAGGTATGATCTCTAATATCGAAAAAAGCATAGCCCGTAGAGGATTTCTGATAAGACTTTTCAGTACACGCACACCCCTACACCCAAAATTTTCTGATATGACTTTAATTTCCATTTTACCATCCCAAGCAGCCGTGATCTCTTTTTAGATATCGAATATCATGATTACTCCTGTTTATAAAAGATACATACAGACCACAACTTACGTCATAGTTGTTGCTGGTTTTTTATCAGCAAAAGAAATTTTCAATTAAAACTTCCACCACTCATCTAAGACAACATAGTTGTTTTTTCCAGCTAAAGAAATTGGGAATCTTCCATAAATCGTTCAATTTGTTTACTTTACTTGGGTCTGTGCGAATTTTGTTTACATTGTTCGACTGCGATTTTGTTTACATTATTCGAATTGTTTATGCAATGAATCAAATTAGAAGCATTGCACCTGAAGATCAAAAATTAGGCAATTTCTTATCTAAGCCAAAATATCTACCTACGTTAGTTGTTGTTGTTGCTAATTTAATAACATAGTGCAATACGGAATATCGCTTGATAGAAAACATTTTGTTGTATGGGTGTGTATGTGTCTAGCCTCGCAAAAGTGTCCCGATGGCTCTGTCCCCACAACTCTAAGCGTATATAGCAAGTTTAAAGAACATTCACACAACAATTTTACAAAACCAATCGTTCTCGGTTCGATTCCAGCAAAAGCCAGCATTATTTTATTAAAAATCAGCTAAAACAGAGCTTGATCAGCTGACGGGAGCTCAGACAACCAGATGACGTCATCCCCTGGTCAGCCAGACAGTAGAAAAGGAATTCCCACAGGCAGGCCCTGTGACGTATACCACTAGACGGAATCCCTCTCAGTGGCCCAGAACCCCACTCCATAGCTACCAAAATAGTTGGAATCTACCTTGCACTTTTTGTATGGAAAAAGTGGTCTGGTACCGGCATAGCTTAACTACTTGTACTAAAAAGGTGTTGATCAGCAGTCACTGTTATAGTAGTACTTGCAGAGTCGTTGAAGAAATAGAATTCAATATCTCCTCTTCTGATCCAATTCCACCTCATTCTTTGAAATAGCAGTCATCGTCCGTCAATTAACAAATGAAAATATGGATTTGTTTTTGTTTTTTTCAAGGCTGCCTAGGGTTGGTTTTTTTGTATAAAATTAGTCTAGTTTTTCTGTTCAGTTAACTAATTTTGTTTTATTTAGTTAGTAGTTTATTTGTATTTAGTTTTATAATATTGTCACTTGTGTGTAATTACTGTTTAATTAGCAGTAAAATTATTTAGTCTAAAAATTAAATTATAAAGTTTGATAGTTAAGTGGGAAGACCAAATACGGATTAAAATGAATATACTTAGAATATTCAGCAATAATTTGGTCTAAAGTTATGTTATATGTAACCTTTTCTTCCGTAAATGAATTTTTAAAAGAAAAATTTATAGAAGAGTATTACAATCAAAAATTTAATTTTCATAAGAGACTCCCAAGCAAATGTGATGTGCATCAATTTGAATAATTAAATCGACAGGGCATCAACACAGTTAATTTCTTCTGATGGTATACTCGTAAACGAAATTCGAACATGTTACTTCTAAGAATTATGTCGAACCGGGCAGTTATATATTTTCGTTTATGTCCTCGTTTTTCTGTTCTTACTTAAAATATCTAGGAGTGACGATTTTTAAATTAAATAACAACGACGAATCAGTTATTGACCATTCTTTGTACTCTATAGTCTACAGTACTTTTGTGTTTGGATTCATTTTAATCACAACTATTCTTGCAACTGTATTCTATATAACTCCAATGGTGCAGGTAATAATAATTTTAGCAACGCAACTGATCGACAAAAACTCAATTGTATCCTTACTAAATTGAATCCTCCGCAATTTTAAGGACAATTGGACTTATACAAGACAGGAAAATCTCGTCGATTACAAAAATTTAGTGTTTGTTTTATGTAAATTTTTTTTAAGTATTTCAAAATATGTTTTTAATATTTACTCTGCTCAAGTTTACACCTTTAATGATTCATCAATTGGTTATTTTGCTGGATTTTTATTACAAGCATACATTCTATTATTAACTTTTGTTTTTTTCAATTTGTGCTTTATAACCTTCGTTGTGGTTTTAGTATAATTTGAGCACTTCAATGTTTATTTAAAAGACTTTTGCAATGAAATGAATCAATGTACTAGTTTCCCGGCACGTTTCTCAAAGAAAAGATTTGACGAATTCTATTTCTACAAGATTGATGAGATTATAGAACTTGTGAAATTCTTGATGATCTACGACGAATTTACCAAACACAAATTTGCTTTATTGCGGTAAGTCTTGTTTAACTTTTGTTTTATATTTTTTTTATATTTTAATGTTTGCAAAGCCGATTTGGATGACTGTGACGATAATTTTGGAACTTCTTGAAATTTTTACGTTTCTTTGGATGGCAGATTTATTGGTGAAAAAACTAAAATTTCAAATTGACTTTGGAGGAATTCACAAATATCTGTTTCGTAATAAAAGCATTGAACAAAATGTAAGAATATCTGTTTTTTTAGTTATTTCCCATACTAATGATTTATATTTATACAGGTTGAAATGATGTATATCAGAGCTATTCTAAATGGACCTATGTTTTCTATTTATGGATTATGTAATCTAATATTAAGCTTTTTATGAAATTTTCATCTGGATCAGCTACAATTTTTATCAATCTTAATGCAGTGGTGGTGGGAAATCTACCATAATTAGTTTAAAAGGACATCAACTATATTAAATTGTTAATTGGTAATAAATTGAAAAATTTCATCTTAATTTATGAGATTATATTAGTCCTGTTAAGATATAAAACAATTTTCAATGTCATTATTTATTGACTTTAATAGTGAACACTATTCACACTCTATGTCTCCTTATATATTTAACATAATTAGTTATTCTATAAAATTTTACATTGAATCAAGTTATTAATGGCTAGTAGCTTTACAAAGATCCAAGAGGACTGCGCTTAGATTTAGAGGTGGAATATAAATAGAGATTTAATAAACATTTATTTACAAAACAATAATAAAATTAGAAATATTTACAAACATGTCCTTCCCAACTGTTCTTCCTGCATTTTTACGAACTTGAAAATAAACAATTGGCGTTGGCTTACACATCGTTATTATACCAGGAGAATTTTACATATATATAGTCTGTATATAATACAAATACCATATTTTGTCTTATATACGTCAATATATATATATGTACAGATTTTTGAAAATTTCTAAAATATTGTTACGAGCGTGGCCTTAGTTCGTTATTTAAAACACAATATTTCAGATATAATTCAAAAGTTCTTTCTTTATTTAACTTTACTGTTTACTCTCACAAATTCACAAATAATTATCAAATCAACTCTTTATTTATCGCTAGTACTGTACTTCTAATTATCGCAATCCAAATAGTTTACTTCGTTCACTTCTCACTTCGCTGTCTGAAATAATACTCCGCCTCCTAGCTTTCAGAGCGCCGTATTTATACTCTACGAATTATCCTAAAACCTTCCTGAATATTCCGTTCTCCGAACCCAAAGTTTACTAAGATGACACTAACCTAAAGTTGCTTCCATTCCTAACAGATGTCACTTGATTCACTTTGTGGCACGTAACAATATCATTGGTGCGTCAATCTTAGAAATATGTTTGTGTCAAAATAAGATTTTCATCACAATTTTAAATCAGTCAAATCTTATTCTGATCCGGTGCAGATGTCTCAACTTGGTAAAATATTCATAAGTTCTTAACGAAGTGGAGAGGAGATAATTCCACCGAATGACTTCTAAATAACATAAGACATCAATAAAGCTCATTTAATTTTATTTTAATATCGTGTGGAATTGTTTCAAATGTGTACTTTACGTTCAACTACTATTTCATCTCAAGATTAAAAATGAACCAACGTTTCTAAATATGAATAACAAAATATATCCAGATAGTGCTAAAAATATTTGAATTGATTATTCTGTATTTTGCTGTGCATGCAGAGTCTGTAGCGTAAGGCTCTTGCTTCTATTCTTATAACTCATGGAATATAGATGCCTAACCAGTGCAGCTTTTTTATATTTGATATATCACAATACACTACAATTATATATATGCCGTTTACCTTTAAGCCACCGTTAGAACTACTTTTTTTTTTAATTCAAAATTTTGATATCGTTGGCCCGAATTCCTGATTGTGATTTTGGAAGAAATCTAGCGTTGTTTATTTAAAATATAAGATCTCAGATATAACCGACACATTCTTCTTTTATTTAGCTATATTGTTTACTTTTACAAATTCACAGGCATTCACAAACGACTCTACTATAATAATTGCTAGTATTGTACTTCCAATTATCGCAAGCAAAATAGTTTCTTACATTCACCTCACTGTCTGAAATAAGACTCCCTTCCTGGCGGTGACAAGCGACTCTATGCTCTACAAATTGTCCTAGAACTTTCCCGAATATTCTGCTCTCGAAAAATCGATTCTCCGATCCCAAAGTAGTTTACTATCTGAACCAATAGATGCCACTTGTCCTAAAGTTTTTTATGTCGGAGCCAATCGATGTCGTTCGTCCTCTCCTATTGCACGTAACAATTTATTCCTAACGGCAGTTTATAGGACTACGATATGTATACAATTGGAAAGCAGAGAGTGTGCACACTAGCAAATAAAAGAGCTAAGTTGATTTAACTTTAAATATTTCGGAAGCTACATCCAGATTAATAAGAACTCTAACATTTAGTGAGATATGTCAAAAAACCGTTATATCTATATGTAACCCACTATATTTACATGTATGCTAAAACCCTGTGAAATATTATTCAATAAAGGCGGGGTACTCTGCACATATTTATGGATAAAAATATATAACGTCCGACGATCTGACTTAGTTTGAATCCTACATTCCCCTCACTAACCGATGCAATTTTAACAGGAATACTCTGAAGTTGCTTTCAACTCATAAGTAAAATCATATGGCACACTGAAGAGAGATGTAAAAGTGCTGCCATAAAAGCAAGTGAACGACAACAATTTGGTAATTCGAAAAAAAAAAATTAATAATAAAGCTGAAAGCATCTCATAATGCAGGCAGTAAAACAGTATAAATGTAAGGCCGCTCCACATACTTCTGCGCATGGTAGAAGAGAAAAATTACTGAAAATTGTTATCAAAATACAAAGAATAATGAAATAAAGCAAATATAGAACAAAACTTGAAAGTCAAAACTTAATAAATTGTACAAGTTCATAAATCACACAAAAACTAAATCATTTATTTATGTAAGTATTTCGCAAAATTTTATTTACATAAATAATTCTCTTTGTATGCCAATTGATGTTTTCTATATTTACAAATTACATTATATTTTCCGTTGTGTATTCTGACCAGCATTGTATTAATGTAATTACCATTGTTACTGTTGTCGATATATACCCCATAACGAGCTTAATATTTAGTTTAAATAATCCAAATATAGAAAAGATTGGCTTCTTGAGAGCAGCATTAATATATAACACCTCAACCTGTAAATATTCATATAATGATCATTTCTATATGTACGAAATTATGTATATTATAAAAACTTCAATAATTCTTACATTTTGTTCAAATAGTTTACTAAACTGATAATTATAAACTCCTTGAAAATCATGTGGAAATCTTGATTTTTCCATCAATAATTCGAATAAAATCATAAATAACATAGCGTCAAAAATTTCTGAAGTTAATCTAATAGTATATGTAAGTGAAATATCAACAATAATTAGCATATAGAAAATATGCATAACAATATTGAAGAAACTTGAAGTAACTATACAAAATATTGGTGTCTCTAAAAGTCGACGTAAATCTTCAAAACATTCACAATTTTTTGAATAAATTTTCTGTATCTCATTAATTTTATGTGAATAAAATTCATTAATTTCATTAATTGGAATCATTATTGTCGAATCAGTTAACTGACTTATTCCATTAGAAATGATTTCCAAAGATCGACTAAAGTCTTCAAATTGAATGGTAACAACACCGAGCAGTATGAAACACAAATCAAAAAAAGCAGTTATTAATAATCGAACGTAGACACATAAAAATCCAGAATGATAATTTATTTCTGAAATAGCACTTTGATCAGAGTAAGCCAAATATACATAAATAGTTAATTTTAAAACACTTGAGCAACATTTACACAATAAAAGTGTTAAATATTTAACATTGATTGAGTTTATTTCTCTTATATAAATGCCACTTTCTTTTATATTTCTAAAAATCCGATTTAGTGAGAGGATACTTGATATTCGTTTCAAAATCGTCAGTGCTAAATTAACTATTATAATCAGAAATTCAATATAAACTCTCAAATAGCAAAGAAATTTTAAGAAATTCGTGGGTAGAGTCATAGCCTGTGGTGCTACATGAAGAGAAATCGTCGGTATACATGTAATCAAAAGTATTACAGATACAAATATACTGTACGCAATAGAGCGCACCGAATACTCGAATAACTTTTCATTTTTATTGAAATTGAAAATAATCACTCCCAAATATTTAGCACAATAATAATAATATGTCCCTATCATTAACAAAATTCTGTTAGTACAAATCGACATATTTATTTGCTTCAACTAAGTATTTAGACACCTGTGAAAGTTAACTTCAAAAGTGCAAATAAGAAATACTGAATTAAATCCAACATCAAATGAAGCTTTAATCGAATTTAATTTAATTGAACCCCTTTGGAATGCTTTTATCATAATTAATCTACTATATTTGGATTACAATAGCTAATTAGATTAAGTGGGAGACGGAGTTGCACTTGTAATGCATTGCAACAAATATTTAAACTTCAAGGTCAAACACTTTTAATTTTCTTGCGCTTTGAAAAATTTTCTTCCTTCTTATACCACAATATCTGATGAAAGGTATAGATAAAAAACACTACGGAATAGATTGTTGACTAATATTCTGTACACTACAAAAAATTCTGAATACCATTTTATCGTAGAACATTCAACTCCCAAAACACGGCCTACCAGTTCTTTTTATTCCGGGTCATATTTTTGTCGATAAAAGTTGCATCCATAAGAGAACTAAACTATTCTACTATGACCGGTTGAAGAAAAAAGTTTGAACTTAACTTTAGTTTGAAAGTATCGACAAAGTCTCTTCCATCAAGGTCGATACTCCCTAGCATACCTAATAAAAATTATCCTAGATACGTTAGTTCTCTCATAAGAAAAGTATGATGCATTCAAATCATATCTTTTAGACACTTTTAAGGATAACTCAATGGCCAGTAAACAACAGAATTTTCAGTATACTTTCCTGAATGCAAATTATTCCATACCATAAACCTTCCTCTGCGTAGATAACTTCACAATTTATCTAATCCACCAAAACTCTACATCTTAGCCAAGACAATGCAAGCGGCCCCGATGTAAGTTTTAAAAACGATTATAAAAAGGCCACTACCGATAGCTGTTGACTTCATAACAACCCTCTTCAATAATTACATCAGCAATTGCTACTGCCACAATATTCCCGGCAGAACTATTTGTCATAACTAGATGTGCATACGAAAACCTCAGTCGATCCTAAACTAATATACAAATATTTTCTATACAGATATCCAAGCAGCATTCATCACCTGTTTTTACCACACGAAGTTAATGTGGGAGTGCAATCTGGTATTGACAAAGCCTTCGCACAAAGGACTACCTAATACTTCAAGTGCCAAGAGAATTAATGAAAATGATAATGCAGACTTACTGGTGAAAAAGGAACATCCATGCCCTTCATCAGACCGAAACCAATTTGCGGTATCTCTTATAATACCAATACCAAACTGGATCAAGAAACAAATGGACCAGAGACCGACCTCAATGATGGGCTTCAAATAAACCAAAAGATTAATCAAAGAATCTTCACTAAAGAAGATCCTGGGCCTTTTAAGCAACTGAGAATCATTATAAGTGTCCTAGACGGACTCTGTTAATATAAAAAAAAACACATGCATATGATAGTCATATCACTAACTGGTGTATGTAGGCTACTTCTCGAAGAAGATGAAAACCGGAGCATGTCTTATGCGAATGCGAGGTCGTTGCACAATGTAGATTCCAGATTTTCAGCTCATAATTCTTAAGAGAAAGAAACTTCATCCAAAAAAATGCTGCCCTTCCAAGAAAGAGTGGGCTTGTTAGATGTACTGTAAAGAAAAGGGGTGCATAATATGGCTGCAGTGCACAAATGAATGGCTGCAGTGCAAGGGCCACTTGCGTCGGTAAATCGTAACACTAATCTTTTCATTGTCTAGAGCTAGTACAATGTAAAGTTGCTTAGGCTGTAACAGTGGAACGATCGGTTGATGTGAAAAGTTTATTCACCAACTTGTTTCAAGAGGATCAGATCTGTTCAAGTTATATGAGCTCCAATAAATTTTCGAAATTATTTGAACAGGTATCAGATAACTTTAACCCATATACTTTCCTAATTTATATTTCTAGAGTAGTAGTGTAATTTTTTTTTTGCTTTAAGGCAGGGGGACCAGAGATCCAAACACGGAAGCCAAAACAGCCCATTGTGCTAACTTTCAAGAAACCGCATCACCAACACTTTCCTGTCCTCTTAATGAAGTGCATCAGGTATTGCTGAGGGAGATTGCTTAGTTCATCTACAGATAGGAAGGCAGACCCTAGAGAATCCCGCCTGCTCTGAGCGAAGGCCGGAGAAGCACACAGAAATTGTTCGGTTGTCTCTCCTTCCAGGCAGGATAGACACTCAGGGCTGTCAGCAACTCTCATCCTTGTTACATGAGGGTAAAGTGAGCTGTGGGAGGTGATAATGCCAACCACAGTCCTATATTCTTTCCTTCCAGGAGAAAATCAGAGATATTCCTATTGTGCCCATTAAGAAAAAGTTGTGTGCAGCTGCTAGTACTCAAGTTTTCCCAAACCTGCTATTGTTCCGTATGAACACCCGCTTTGATAAGAGGCCCGATACTCGAGATGGACATGCCTACGGGAGATCCTGGCCAAAGAACGGAGAATCAGAGCCAGCCCAAGCTAAAAGGTTAGCCGTTTCTTCGCCATAATTCCCATGTGACCAGGAACGCACAGAACGGAGACAACTTGCAATCCCCCAGTAACTTATATGTTTTCCGAGGGCCACTCAGAGCCATCAAGGCTGCCGGATTATCGGAAAGTATAGCAATACCCTTCCCCTTGATTTGCATATCAAGAGCTAGCTTCGCTGACATTGTGATGGCGAAGATTTCAGGTTGAAAGAGAGTGGTGCGTCTTCCAAGTGAGTACTCAATCCCAATCTCAGGTTCAGAAATTTATCGCCTGAGTCTTCCGTGAAGATTTTTAGAGCGGACCGGGAAAGGAACTTCCCTCAGAACACGATTCTATTACAGGAAAACTCACAGAGTCGCGACGCCTAAAAGGAGTTCAGGCATCATCGCATCACGTGGCATGCTGGCCAGAGAGTCTCCAGAGTACATGCCGAAGAGCAATGGGAGCAGCCAGTCCAGCCGTCCTCCTAACGAACGGCCCCATGGGCGCAATCTGCATACAGAGCTCTTGGAATCTGCCCTTCCACCCCCTCAGCTTCCGGATCAAGACAAGCGTCCTCACTCACGATCGAACTGTACATCCATTGCACAATCCTCGGTCTTATGCTTCATGTGCAGGCGAGGTACATTGCAAGGTGCTTGACATGGGTAGAGAGCTGCAAAGTGTTTCCAAGGAGCTTTGGAAGAACAAAGTGTCCAAGGCTGAAGTAAAGGTGTTTGATAATATTTATGATGAAATTAAAGGAAAATTACCTAAATAACAACAACAATGGAGAGATCGAAAGAAGGAGACAAATAACAA
Organism: Dioctria linearis; assembly: GCA_963930735.1. NCBI lineage: Eukaryota > Metazoa > Arthropoda > Insecta > Diptera > Asilidae > Dioctria > Dioctria linearis. The sequence continues at coordinate 34,584,574 of OZ005743.1, read as the reverse complement.
AACTAAGTAACTAAAAAAAAAACAAAAAAATGTACATAGTTCCTTCAAAAAACAATGCCTTCAAATTATGTCGGAGCAGCCAAAACCAATACGAGGCGAAATACGACCAATTATGGAGGCCTATACTCTTCAGCAAAAGCCAGGCATCTTCAGAGTGAGGTTTTTGGAGGAGCTAAAAAATTTCAATTTATATAAATAGCTAGGATTTTTGACGTAATTACTGCCAGAAGCCTCCGCCTTTATGGGACAATCAAACAGGGAATCACAATATTACATGATATGACCAAATCTTCTTAAGCTAAAAGCAAAACGAATGCAATCATTAAATGGGACATTTAATTTCACCAAACAAGCAAACTCCAAATGTGGAAACAGTAGCATTCCATTAGTGAAATAACGAACAAGCAATGATTTGACTGGCTTTAACTAACTGCTAACTGACTAAATATCACAGGACTGCTGCATCCGCCGAAGATAACCATAAATTTCTTCCACATATCACTTACATGGTTACAGTATTTCATAATACGGGATTGTCGTGTTATTGAGAATGACCGGAGGTAGATCCCTTATAGAAATAGCTGGGCGGTAAAATGCAATTTATTGTAATTTTTGAGGATTTAGCGGTAAGGTAAGTGACTTATTGTTGCCCGAGTTGCAACATTTATCAAGTCAGTGTAAAGGTTATAAAAACAGTTCTCAACCAAGCCAGGGTAGACCATTATATATCTGCACATCACCGGCATGGATACTACAGTCAGCAATGACATTTGGAAGGTTATCTATGAATTACCTGAAAAGTAATGAGCTCAGGATAGATCCCTGAGGTACATCACTACTAAGGGGAAAGGTATCGGAAAGACAACCCTCCACATTAACTTTTTGTATTCTATTAGATAAAAAGCTGTTGAGGAGGAACATTGTAGTATTATCGCAGCTAGCTTTGAAAGTAAAATATAAATGGTTGACCATAGCGAACGCTTTCGAGAAGTCTAGAAATGTAAGTTTAATCCAAGTAAATATTTTTTGTTCTGCGATTGTTTGTTTAGACAGCGACTGTTTTTTGGCCTTCAATTGTTATATTGTTTTTATTTTAACCAAAGCAATTTTGTACAGAGCTCTCTTCAACTCCTTTCAATTGGTATGTGGAGGTGGATCGTCATTTCGTCCAATCAGTAATCATTTAAAGGTAGAAAATATTTACCTCACCTCTAATCTACTCTATGCAAAGCTCATCACTTAAAATCCTTTATTTAGAAAAATGTTAACCAATGTCAACTTATCAATTTTTAATATCAATATCAACTACAGGGAATCAATATGGAATTCAAGGTTTAGGTATGAAAATAAATTCATGCTGTTGAGTCTTGTTAAACATGCCAAATCGTGTCAATTAGATATTTTTCTCACTTATTTGGCTTATCTATTGTAGCTGTCGATGCTTGGGACTTTTACCATTTAAGATCGATAGACAACGTAAGATAGCTACAAGTTCATTATTCGCATCTATATATAGAAGCATCTTATGGATTGGAATAACAGTGGCAAGTGTTTTTGTAATTGAAGAATATTTAAAAATATTTGGTGAACATGTTTATGAACAATTTCTAAGAATTCTTTTATGTACAACAAAAATTTCTTCTGTGATGTTGTCCTTTACTGCAGTTGGGATGCAATTGTTAAAACAGAAGAAACTAATTTCCATTCTGAACAGAACATTTAAAGATCTTGAACATATTCGAAAGCTAACGCGCGATTATAATCTCATTCAGAATAAACATTTGCTATTTATAATGCTTGCGATAATTATCAATTTGTTCAAAGTTTTATGGTATATTCGGTTCATAGGAGGTAATTTAGTGAATTTCGTTACTATTGTTTACATAAAATTGTCTATATCACTTACAATTATATCAATTTTTATTGCACTCGTACTGGTCACGGCCGAATTTGAAGAGCTTCGCAGTAGGAATTCGTTTCCCACCTTACCTGGTAATTGATGGCTTAGCCCCTGAAAATAATCAGATTTGTAAGTGTTTACCAAAATAAGGTTTGATAAGTGAATTGGTAATAGCTCACATGTTCAAGGTTCAATTGTTCCAGAAAAAAACATTGAAAAATGCAACAAATTACAAAAGTAATTTTTAGTAAATGAATGGGTAATAGCTGACGTGATCAGATTTAAGCCTTTTCGTAGAAGGCCACGTCGAGTCATGATAGTGAGGAATTCGTAAGGAAAAATATGAAATAAAAAATTTTGTGTTGTGCTCATTGGCGATGTTTATATAGATAGGTGACTCTAATGAGGAAAATACTTCTGCCGGGGGGTTTAAAAAATGTACATCTCTTATTTGCCACCGATATAATTCTTACCTACAACTACGATGGGGTACAAGGGACAAATTCTTCTAAAGACTTAAAAAAAATGTATAATAATACCACAAACCTTGTATAATTGAAGCTTTGAAGTCTCCAATTATGTAAGAGCTTACTAGTAAATGGTTGATTCAACCATTACTTGTAATAAATAAAATAAAGTATTACTTGTCATGAACGAAGTAAGAGGTTTCCGGCAACTGCTTCACTCAGGTATTACTTGTAATGAAAAAATAAGATATTAGTTGTAATAAGCAAAGTAGCACGTTACCGGTATGGAGACGAGTAAGCTATGACATCAAAATGTAAAAGTAATTAATATGGTAGTTTGGATAGTAAGGGGTGGACCTTACAAATTATCATTACAGAATCGATTCGGTAAACGTTACAGTTCCTACTGGGTTAGTAGATATTTAGAAGACCTTAACAGTGAATGCTACAATGTAAATAGCGAACTTACTAAAATAAAACTAAACTATAAAATTGATGAAGTGTTAAAAATCTACGAAAGTGTGTGCCAATCGATTGTCGAATTTATAGAAATCTTGCAATTCCAATTACTTTTTGTACCGGTCAATTCTATTTCCATCGGAATACTATCGTTTTTCTTTAACTACTTTGATTTAATTACAATTCGAGAAATGATTTTTAGCATTGTAGAAATATGTGAAACAATGTTTGTGTTTTTGATGATAGAATTAGTAATTAGAGCTTCTTTAAACTCTCCTAAAATTTATGGCCTTTCCTTAGCTGATTGTGATCACCGAATTAGTATTGTAAGTAAACTCAAATACTATATACTTCCAGCAGTATATGTTGTGCGGGTATTAGTTGCCGCTAGCACCAAAGGACTTGGGAGTGCTTTCTACCAAGAGAAGGTCACCAGCCCTTAAAAAATCCTTTATGGTTTTAAGTTTTCTTTAACACTGTTATACTTTTATTTATTGACACTTGGATTCTTTTGAGCCTTTATAATTTATTAAAAAAAAAAGAACAATGTTGCTGTATCTTATTACTTCGAACAAGAGTCCTTACCGGTGGTCGGGGGACTCTCTTGTTCTCTATCTACTGACCGGGTTTTTATTGACCATTCAATCGATACATAAGAATTTTCCTTAGGGGGCAAATATTTAATAAAATTTAACGAAAAATGGAGAATGCCAATCAACGATCATTCTTAATTAAAAGTTGAGAGGAAGAAAAGAAAAGAAAAAAAAGAGGAGGCGCCTATCACTGATCATTTATTGTACGTGCGCCTATGTGCCGATGATTGTTTATCGAAAGTACAATACAAGAGGCGTACGTCATTGGTTCTTACTATATGCCTGACAGTGTAGGGGAAATCGTTTACTCATTATTTACATGCCGGTCATTGCTATGTTGACCTACCGAGCACGGGAGCAATGCATTGTATCGCTAAGTTGATTAGACACTTTAGTCTGGTGATGACGAAATTGTGTTGCCGGTATTGTTTATGCTCGGTGGAGGTGCAATACATTACCGTAGCAACGGCAGCAATTTTAAACCAAGCAATCGGCCTGTAAATTGGGACATTTAATTTTAATAAAAAGAATGATGGGTAGGTATATGCATGCAATTCATTGCAATGTATTTTTATAGGAAAATATAGTAATGAAGCTGAATTCATTTCATATATACTTACAATGTTTTTTTTTGTTGTTGTGTTTTTAAATATTTATAGAAAGACACGATCAATTTACAATTTACAATTTGCTGTAATGAGATTTAACATAAATATTTTTGGACTTTTTGAATTAAATAATAACTTTAATATGATATTTGGGAGCGCTGCAGTGACCTACAACGTTTGACTATTTCAATTCGCTTTAGAACCGGGCAGTATGAAAACCCACAAACAATCTTTGAAGTTGTTACTGGTATGGTGAACCATATTTTTCACTCAGCATCTCGACGGCTTCATTATAGCAGCTTTCTGACGGAGTTAGCCCAGCGATAGCATCAGGCGCTTTCTCTGATAACGCATTTTGTAGGAAATTAAATTTTGATACATCATTCCGTGAAGTATTTAAGTGTACAGCCGTTTTAAATTGTTCCCAGAAAGGAACCCATTTCTCATAATCATCATTAAACGTTTTTAACTCTAACCTGGGGATTTTTATATGAGACGTTGTATGAGCTGCCGTGTTGTTTGCGTTGCCGTTATCCTGTTCGTTATTGGAAGGTTGTATTAATCGTTGTATTGTGTTTATTCGGTGTTACGCTCGTAGAATGGCAGTAACGGTTTTATCATCATACTCGATAATGGTGTTACATACTGATACAAGATTATTTCTTCAATGAGAAGACGAGCAGCCTGATTAGCTTCTTTAAGTGAGGAGTTAGCCTTTTGCAAGCGGATAAGAAACAAATGGAGATCTTCTAGGATTTGTTCCCGATCCGCTGTTGGCGTTGATAAAACTGGTATTCGTTGGTTGAATTCACTATTTTAGTTTTTTGACCACGAAAGACCGATATACATATACATAAGTTCCATTTGAAAAATTCGCTAGAGTTCAACCGCTTACACCAGTTCAATAGAATTACTTTTCCGTCCCGGGATTCGGCACCATGAAATAAAATTTTTTTAAAAAACTTAAATTTATAATATGAAGGACGGAATTTGTATGGATATAAATATATGTTTTACACGATTTTATATTTTGCTTGAGCCGGTCGCTTCTTGATCTGGTGATCAAGTTCTTGCTGGTCTGAGAGTGAGTTGAGAGAAACTAATTGCAAATACAATGACGTGCTAAAGATCTAATATTCTATATAAAGAGAAAGAATTTTACAAAAGTAGTTTCACTGGAATTGTATGACAACCGTATTGAACTCGTGGTGTCATTACTATGCAATAAAATGAACGCATTCTTATACTATCATGAATAACATTTACTTTTCTAATGGGACATCATAGGCACAAACATTTTCCATGGTTCATATGTAACAACCCTAAGTTTCACAACAATTAAAAATTGTGTTTTCATAGAAAATATTATAAAACTCCAGAACATTTTTATTAATAAAAATATCGTTTCTGCTATGCAACTCCACTCATTTTCCCGACAACTTCTATCCGGAGCCTACCCGAAACATTTCTTCACATTTCAAATAATATTTTAAGCACCCCACGCTATCATGATTACTTTGAGTACAAAAATTTTGTATACACAATTGTAGGCATTGTAAACTTTTACTGAACGTAGTGGAAGTAGCTTTGAATAACTACTTTCTAAAATGTTTCTTTAAAAAACTGATTTAATGGAGACTACCCACCATGGGATATGTCTCTAAAAGATTTTTTCCAGAAAATGTTTTGTTTTCTGAAGTTCGGTTTTAATTTTATGAAAATTTTATTTAAGAGTATGCCTTCCATCTCCACGAAATTTTGCAATTTAATTACATATTTCCCTTATTTTATAGAAAATTGTTATAAGTTCAGTTAGATAATTTCATAATTTTTATTTCAATGTTATTAAATTTGAATAACGTCATCGAAAATCGTGGCCGGGGAATAGTTGAATATAATATACGAGTAAAGTATATAACGCGAGCTCTATATTAATTGCTTGATGAAAAATATTTCGTAGGCAAAAGTTTGTGGGATGTACATAGTAAGTGTCACCCTTAGATCCCCTTTAAAATCATTACTATAATAAACTCCATTTTCACTTTTTTTTTTCATATAAGAAAAGGTTTATTTGAGTTACCATATCGATAGGAATCGATGACGCAAACATTTATTTTATTTTGCAAGTGTTGCACTTCACAGTTACTGAAGTGCGGAAAACAGGCATTGGTCGAGTTAAAGTTCGAAACGAAGGCAGTCTGGTCCAAGTAAACATAAAGATAATGAGGTTCTTCAAAAGTATCAGGAAGCAAAAGTAAAAAGGAAGAGTAAAACGAAGAAAAAACAAAAGCTCTCGTGAAGAGTATGATAATCGTGCCACTTCAAACAGCCCTTACGAACAACAGTAAACTAAATGCTAATACTTACATATCTGCCTGCAAACGATGACTTCGTAGTGGTCTCCTACGAACACTAACATATAATAAGAATGGACTGAGCTATGGTATCGAATTCCTATAGTCAAAAATGGCACAAATTTTTCCAAAATCTATTTCTCTCTTTCAAGTTAAAAATGTACACTGAACTGTAACCAATTTTGGAAACAGTTAGGCTGTATTAATTGGAATGCATTGGAATTGACATAAAAATTCAGACAAATATATTGTTTTTATACGTCTATCTCTTACAAGCTCAATAATATTTGTCATCGAATCTGCAGAAGAACACATTTTTCAGTAATATTAAAATATTAATTTTTGTATTAAAAAAAGCAAGTTAACTTCCTAAACAATTTTTATTTAATGCAATACTGTTTTACAAGACCTTTAGTGTTTCTAATAGAAAAATAATAGTATGTTAAGAATCGGTGTACAATTGTACGAAATAAAGGATTTTCACAGCCTGTTCAAAATTTGTGCAATTTTTGAAACAACAACCTTCAGTACATTCTTATTATATGTCAGTGGTAACGGCCCAAGCACCCGTATCAGTGAATAGTAAGACACGTTTTCCGATCAGACATAATCCTACCGAGTTAGGCCCGGTGTTGTGTTAATTTAGCGGATAAATTTTGTTTGTTTGTACATTTTTTGCTGGGGAAAGTGGTATTGTGTTTTATCAGCTCGAACTGTGTTTAGTTTTCACAAGTAGATGGCAGTAAACTCCACAATCATATGCTTAATCTCAATACCTTTTTCCACGCTAAACTTTTGACGTTTGAAGTAGAATAAAGATGGATGCCTAAAAATCCGTCTTCATTTAAAGAATTCTTTTGAAAAAAAATTAAAGAAGTTAGCGTAAATATAATTTTCCTTACTATATCGAGATTCAAGAACACGAAATAAAATCCAAAATGAACGACAGCTGATAGTCAAAAGCAGCCACTTATAATTCAGAGCAATAATAACAATCTTAGCCGAGTATAGGAGCGCGGATACTCGAACTTCTTCTTATTCTTTAGTTGATTTTCCAAAATGTAGTAGATCATACTTTGACCCCCAGGCCCTCGTTCACTTAATTGAAATAAACATTGTTAATAAGATATGTATCATAATGCATCGTTTAAGACATCTCTCAAGTTTGTTCATGCCCCTTTTACTATTGTCGGCTGTATGTATGCTGAAGAAAAATGTTCAGTGGGCTCCTAGTAAAAGTTGTATGTATATCGGCATTCACAGAAATATTTATCTGCCCAGACACAACTTCTCTTCAGCCATCAATAATGGAGACGAATTCTGAAGAAATATAGCCAATTGAGGTCCTAAGAAAAAATTGAATTTTTGCCTACATTGAATAAATTTTTATAAAAAACTTTGGTTCGTACCAAAACCCTCGAGAATACATCACAAGCCCTGAAACAGACTCCCTCCCTACCATATGCAAGGCCCAACGGAGTCCTTACATTCTAAAATATTTGCAGTGTTCTTATGTAAAAATGACAAAAGTTTTATTTGACTCGCTCCTCAGCCCTAAACTACTACTCATACAGAAAAATGGTGTTCTGATAATCTTAAGCTTGCTTTCTTATCTTTTTAACCGTAATAAAATTTTTATACCGTTCCTAACAAAATTATTTAAAAAAAATTATCTTAACCAAATGACTATGATTCCTCAAAAAGAATTCTCATCTGAGTAATCATTGCAATGTCGCTGTGCCTTCATGGGATGCCGTGGGTCAAAACCCTCGAGAGTTGTGCGTAGGCTGATGATATCGAATGTAGCTGCTGGTAAGGTTACTTTGTAATCAAAACTATTTTATTATTTTTTTAAGTAAGGAATATAGAAAGTCTAGTCTTTGGGAAGGTAAGGAACCAAGCTGTAAATTACTAGAAGACCATTTTTCTGTATATAAAAAAGTTTGGTTTCTATGGCATATATAAAGTCGAACGCACACATATAAATATCTGTTTCATGGCTTGGGAAATATTCACGAGGGTTTTGGCTCTACTCATACATCACTTTGTTAATAGTCCCATCGATATCTGGGTATTTCTTGTCTGTGAAATAAGTCACATTTGGTTTCATTTAGGAGATATTAACAAATAAGCCACTAAACAAAAATTGGGTTATTAAATAAGCGATCCGATGTAATGTGAAAAAAAACTGTCATCGATTTCTCCATCAAAATCAATAAGTTTTGACATTCAAACGTTCTAGTTTTACTACACAGACAAATCAATCTTATGAAAAAATTATAATAAATAAGTAATTTTTGCTATCTATCCGATAGTATAAAAACTTATGCACCTAATTTACTAAGCAAAATCATAACAAAAATTAAGTTTTAAAAAATATCTTTATCGATATAAATACTATTACAACTGTAAAAAAATCTTTGCAAAAAAAATTACGAATGTTCAAAACTTAGGTTTCATGATTTTATGAAGTAAGGCATATACATTTTTTTTACTATCGAACAAACTTAATTTTAACTGTAATAAGTATAAGTTTTAGGTTAAGTTTTACCATTGATTGTTGATTGAAAACTCGTACCCTTAAGACTGAAAATAAAATTTATTGGTTTTGTTAGAAAAAAACATAGCAAACCAAATGGATCTAATTAAATCCTAATACATACTCAAAATCCTTGGAAAATACTTCCGAAGCCATGACGGTTTTAATTATTAGATGATAGCGCCATAGTATTTTTAAGTTGTATGCACTGACTTAAATCTAAGAATAGACTAAGCGTATTGCTATTTTTCTATAGGAAGGAATGGCACAAGTTTTATAGTTTTCTCTTCGCGCTACGGCAGAGTTGGAAGCTACCAACAAAAAAATATCGCATAGTGAACCTTTTCTTATGCTATTTGAAGTTTTTGAGTTGGCTGTAGATAAGGTAAAGATAGTGGTTACCATGCTCCGTTTCTCTGCCCGTACGAAGGATTCAGATAAAAATCCCCTTTGGAAAATTATAGTCGGAATGAGTTTAATTCCTTACAAGCGATCACTTGGACACCAGAAAATACATATTTTTTTATTTAATTCGACTTTCGGGAGTAAAATTTCATCTGATTGGTTAAGTTTTACATGTATTTTTATGTAGTAAACGTTTTAAAGGGTGCTTAAACCCTGATATGCAGAAACACAATGTTTGTGCCACAAGGAATAGCAAATCGCAAAGTCCATTGTTATAAGTCAGACAATCAAGAAATACTTCGCAAGCTATGAAACATCAATCCATATATGCGTGAGTGCGGAACCGATTCTCTAAAATACTCTATGCATATTGATATTATGGAAAACTGGCGTCACATTGTCTTTATATATGCTATAGATCCCAAACTACTATCTGTATAGGAAAATAGTCTTCGAATGATTTTAAACTTGTTTCGCTACCTTTTCAAAGGCTACACTCAACTTACTATATACCTACTACGCTTGACTCTAGGTTACTTAAAGTCCCATTACTCTTCTAAAATATTTACGAGACATTACTGATCATCTACCGGGTAGAGCCGAATGCAAGTACCATTCGGTGTAGGTGACCCCCTAAAGAGGAGTGCCCAGTTAGGTTAGTTTGTGGCGGCGAATTCGACGCATTTTTCCTCTGCTAGATCCTCGGAACATAATGCTTTAGTCAAAAGTCGACGAAGAACTCAGTGACCTGCGAATGGGCTAATCAAATTCGTCAAGAAGGCAAAAAAAAGGCAATTCTGTTTTTACTTCTAGTACAGAATATTTGAAAAAAGCATTTTTAAGAACCTACATATAAGGTTTGACATTGTTTAGCCGTAACAATATAAATAAATTTGCTTATTAATTTGCACAATTGAGTCGTATGACTCATTTGTACGTGCATACTCTTGTACATAGGTTTTACAAAAATAATGCGTATAATGACTCAATTCAGAAAAAAAAATACTAAAACAGAAAAAAAAGTTAAAAATAAAAAAATATATAAAAATAAAGAAATAGTACTAAAAAAATCAAAATAAAATTCAAAATGAAATACGGAAAATAAAAACTAATAAAATAATAAGCTATATATAGTAGAAAAGAGTAATAAAAAAAAATAACTAAAAACGGACAAAAAAATAAGGGCTATTTACGCGTTAAGTGTTCACTCAAAGTTTATTAAAATAACTTAAGGCCTCCATCCTGAAACTCCGCTGACTCCGAAGTGCCCGAACATATACAGGGAGACTATTCCAGACTCTGACTCCATAGATGAAAAAGGTGCGAGAACTATATAGGAAAAAATCGCGAGGAACCTGCAATAATAGCGTACATTGTGATGACAGAAATTCACTATTATCCTTAAGGAATTCTGCAGAATTATTATTGATTATATTGTGCATCATAACGCATAACAGGTAGTCCAAGTAGTGATCCAGCTTACATCTAAAAATTTGCATAGTTACAGCTGACACGTGATCATATCTCCTGAGGCCAAAAATATATCTAGCGCAAGCATTGAGTGCCACGTTTAGCTTCCTACGACCTGAGCTATCAATATCTATATCATTAATAAAGAGCTTCTCAATTATTGTGATTTGACGAACTTACACATATTTTATTTTACCCCCATATATATATCCCCTATACTGGTGACCCCGATCACGAACACGGCCCAAGAACAAGAAAATTTCTGGAAGGTCCGCGTTGGTGTCAAGAAAAGAAGCTGGAATATTGCAACGTTTCTGCATGGCTAAATTCCAAAGCTCCGACCTAAGTACGTCTCGGATGAGTTAGCTGTCGTATCGGCCTTTCCAAGCCTCAACAGCAACAACCACAATTTTGGGTGGCACATGTTTCGGGTTCCTACGGTCAAGTTCTACCTATCCAATATCGGTTAATTGGTACGAAATTGCTCGAGAAACGAGGCGCAAGGTTTGAAGTACCGTAATGGACATAAAGTCGGTTATTTATTTCAAGAAATGCATTTGTTGTTATCGTTATTGTTATGTTGTTAAGTTTTGTTTCCGTGTACCATTTCTCCTCGAGTGAGTATTTACTCCTGTTTATTGAATGCTTGCTCATAGTTACTGAATAGTTATTCACTTTTATTGATTGTTTATCCACAGTTGTCAAATATTTAGGCACAAATATTTCAAGTTTGTTGAATATTTATACACAGTCAGGTATATATATAGATATCTGGAGGGTGCTCCATTGTACGCGTCCGTTTGTGTAAACTTCTCGCAAGTCACTAGTCATCTTCGCTCGTTGTGTTCCGCTTATTTGGTTTCGCTCAACTCGTGAATTGGTAATATGGAGGAGCGTTGGGTCTCCCTCGAGGACTTACCAGGTGCGTTTCAAACACCTAGTGTAAATACTATTTCAGGCTCCACGCTGAGCGAATGAAAGCTGCACTTCCAAATCAGCACAATCTGGGGCAATGAATATTAATTCCGGAGCAATCAGAAACATTCCTTTTTGGAGAGACTCACCGGAATTGTGGTTCGTCCAATTGGAAGCACAATGCACTCTCGCTAGGATAACCCAGCAAAAGACCATGTTTTTTTATGAAATCAGTGGTCTTGGTGAAAGCGTCAAAAGGTTGGTCAGTGATTTAGTGTCCTGGCTTCCTGAAGGGGACGAGTATTCTAAATTGAAGGAAGTGCTAACATCCCGATTGTCTAGTACTGAAAGGCAGAAAATTAAACAGTAGTTGACGGAGCTATCATTGGGCGACGAAGAACCCTCTGAATTTCTGCGTGAAATGAGGACCCTGGACTTGTTCAGGCTGGGAGATAGTGTCTTGAAACCACACTGGTTGCAACGTTTGCCGTTACAAATACAGGCTATCGTGGCTTGCTACCCTGGAAATCTGGACGAGCTAGCGAGCTCCGCTGATAAAATGGCGGAGGTCAATATGCGGTCAGAAGTGTATCCAACTGATACTTCTAAGGAAAATCGAGTAGCCTTCGAGGCATTGTCCAGCAAAGTATGTAATTTAGAGAATTTAGTCGAAAAATCTCTAGGTTATAGCCGAAAAACTTCCGAAAACAGTCCTCCTAGATATGGATTTGCAGATAGGTCGCCGCGGCAATCACACACAGACGAATAACGACGTCAAAATATCGAAAAAATTTTGCTTGTACCATACGAAGTTTTGAGAATGAGCTAAGTACTGCGTTCCACCCTGCAGTTTCAAAACACGAAAACCTAACAAAGTAAACCCTAGAACAAACAAAGTGGTTTCGGAGTTTGCGACAAACTAGATTGCTCTCTGCCATTGACGACGGGCAGAAGCGGCGCTATGAACGTTTATATATTTTCGAAAAAAGCTTCAAATAAGTTTTTTTCTAATTGACACGGGGGCGGATCGCCGATCCAAGTCAAATTACAGTTATCCGCAGCAAACGCTTCTACAATTGACAAGTTTGGTGGGAAAACGTTAAATTTAGACTTAGGCTTAAAACGCACATTCTCATTATATTTCATCTTGACAGATAGGTATTGCTAGGCCAATTTTAGATGTAGGATTTTTTCGTCATTATGGTTTGTTGGTGGACGTTAAAGTTCTCGCGGCGAAAAGGTGTCAACACATTTTCCATCTCTTTTGGTACTTTTTGATCACTCAATCAACTCTCTGAAATTCAAAATTATTGCATAAATACCAGGCTATTACTTTAGAGGCAAATGTTACTAGTCCAGCAAAGCATACAACCACACACCATATAGAGCCTTAAATTCACGTACCGTACCAGATCGTTTCGCTAATACACGATTTCACCTATCGTTTCCAAGATTGCAACTTCTTTTCGACGCTGCATCTAAAGAAGGCATGCCATCAGATCCCAATTTAGCCAGAAGACGTTCCAAAGACGGCTATATGCACACCGTTTGGCCTCTTTGAATTCACGCGAATGATATTCGTCCTCTGTTATGCTGCTGAAACATTCTATAGGCTCAGCCACAGCGTTGTCAGGGAACTTTTTGTTTCATCTACCTAGATGACATTTTAATAGCTTCCAAATCCCAAGTCGAGTATCTCAATCATCTGGAGCTAGTTTTTAAATGTTTGAAGAAATTCGAGTTGATAATTAATGTCGAAAAACGTGTTTTCCTGAAAAAGAAGGTAACATTTTTAGGTCACTTAGTTATTGTTCCAGGTATGAAACCGTCACCGGAACGTGTTGAAATTATTTCAAAATTTAAGTTGCCTACGAATGTCGGAGTGTTACGGCATTTTCTTGTAATGATAAACTTTTATCGCCGATTTCTACCGTTACCAACCAAACACCACGCAGCTTTTAACGGCTACTTGACAGGTCCTAAAAAGGAAGGTTTGAAAAGGATTGATAGGAGGAAGGAAGCCGTATAGGTCTTCGAATATCCCAGAGACCAACTAGCACAAACCACACTCCTGGCATTCCGCAAAGCTTCCGCGGAATTAGCTTTGTTTGTAATCGCATCAGATACGGCCATTGGCGCTGCTTTCCACCAAAAATGCGAGAATGACTGGCAGCCTTTCGCATTTACTCAGTCCAGCTAAGTACCGCAGAAGGTTAGTATAGCACTTACCACAGGGAACTGCTGTCAGCTTACAAAGGCATCAAATATTTTCGTTATCTTTCTGATTGTCGCTGTTTTAACCTTTTTCACAGACCCAAAACCCTTAACTTTCGCATTCAAACACGGTTCAGAGAAAGCCTCTGCTAGGTAGCTTCCACATTTAGACTTCATCGGTCAATTTACGACGGATATTAGATACATACCGGGTAGGAGAATGTCGTAGCCGATACCCTTTCTTTTTTAAGCATATCCATAATAAGCTAGGCGCATTTTCACCTTGTTCTGAGCGTTTCCAGGACATCCATCTCGACATCTTAGGCCCGCTACTTCCTTCTATAGGTTTAAGTATTGCCTCACTGTCATCGATAGGTTCACACGATGGCCTGAGGCCAATCAGTTACGTGACATGAATGCGGAAACAGGGGCGGAAGCCCTCTGTCAAGTCTGGATAGCTCGTTTTGAAATATCGCGGGAAATGATTACCAATCAGGGTACACAATTTGAGTTAGCCTTGTGTCTAGGCCTATGACAGGTCTAGTCATAAAAAGAAAAAGGTACCGGATCAAAAAGGTGTAGAAATGATAACAAGATGGTTTTCCTTAATTGTCAAAAAATTCAATGAATATTTTACTCCGAATTTATAATTCTTTTTCTCTTACTTGCTAAGCCTTAAACCACTAAAAACATCCAATATAAAAATAATAATAAAATACAAAATAAAAAATTAACAAATAATGATTTCACTTAATGTACTAATATTCCAAATAAATCCACTTTGGTGATGACTGTAGCGGTGTGGGTGTTTATTTAGTCTGAAATGACGAAAGGTATTGTTAAATTCGTAGTTCGAAACATTAATTTACTTCAAAAGAGAAATTTAATTGAAGATTGTGGGATAAGCGGCAGAAACACGATACTACGCTTGTACATTAGGGTGCTTACACTTGTCAGCTCAATTTGCTCATCCACTATTGAGCTTGGGCAGCACCGTGTTGATGCGAGCAGATTGATATGTGCGAGAGGCACAATGGTATATTTACTGAGATATATACGATTTCGTTCTCCGTAAGTCCAGAGATTTGTGTTGATGACGTGTTGCGTCAAATATACCAGATTCAATGCTTCTGGGTTTGCGTTTTTAAGACTTCACTAGGCCTCAGGACTGCCGATCTGTCTTGTTTGATAGCTCAGGACGCAATAATTTGTCTGAGTTAGAAGTGCTGTACTTATGTACTAGCGAGGTTGACGTATAATTGCTCGGCAATATACGGAAATTTACGAAGTGCTGTGCTTCTAGTAATACTAGCCACAATACTTCTAGTATTTGGTTTGGTGTATTAAAATCAATGCTTTTAATACAATTTACTAGGGTCAGAATTCTCCTAGGTTTGGTATTATCGAGACTTCAGTAGGCTTCAATACTGCCGATCTGTCTCGAGTGATAGCTCAAAACGCAATGATTGTCTTGCATTTCTAGCGCTCTATTTATACTATGGAAATGCACAGGTTAGTTAGAGCTTTAGAAAAAAGTTGAAACTGTTGCGTGTGTGAGCGCTGCCGGTGCTTGGGGATTTGTATGTGAAGAGCTTAGAATATAGAGACAACAGGAAGTGTTGATACCTGTAAAATTCGTGTGCATGAGCGTAGATTTTTCAGAGTATTTTGAAGTAGCTCAGCATTATATTCAAGAAAGAGACAAATCTATGTTTGCATGTCAAACGAAGTTTGTTTAATTAGCGAAAGATTTGCAACAATTCAAATCTATTTAAATATAACTTAAAAGTTGTGAAAAGTGTGTTAAAAATAGAGCTAAACAAAGCAAATAGTGTAAGTAATTATCTGTTCAAATTATAGTGGTAAATTTCTAAGTGATTTCATGTAATTTCAGAATGAAGTGTTCGGTAAAAAATTGCCACAACAACACCAAAGAACGACGTGGGAAATCATTTTTTAGGCAAGTATAGTTATAAAATATTATTTTGTGTACTTTACACACCTGTGTATGTCAAATTAAATTAAAAATACATAAGAAATGCGATGAAATATCGAAAAAATCCTTCCTCCACCGAGATTTGTTTACGTTTGTGACAGGTGCGAAATTCCCTGAGTATGATGGCGTAGTGACAGTGAATAAGAATATTTTCGATAGGAGCAAACGTAATATTTTCAAACATATATCTTATTTATTTTTCCGCGGACGGGAATCGAACCTACACTTGTTAGAATCGGTCAATGATGGAGAAATAAGAATTTTAAGAACTTTTATTTTTTAATGATTCTAAATCAAATTTATAAATACAAGAAGAAAAAACAACCGCCTCGTCCGGGATTTGAAACCGTTGTTTTTTCTTCTTGTATTTATAAATTTGATTTAGAATCATTAAAAAATAAAAGTTCTTAAAATTCTTATTTCTCCATCATTGACCGATTCTAACAAGTGTAGGTTCGATTCCCGTCCGCGGGAAAAATAAATAAAATTGAATTTACAATTTATTTGTGCGCTTTCATCGTTACTGGTTAATGCCAGCTGAAAGCAAAACGTGGCTTAGTAGGCTAGTTACAAATTTGATAAATGCAAGAAGGAAAATCATCTGTCTCGTTAGCTCAGTGGTAAGAGCAGTCGCCCGGCAAGCGGAAGGTCCCGTTTCAAATCCCGGACGAGGCGGTTGTTTTTTCTTCTTGTATTTATAAATTTGATTTAGAATCATTAAAAAATAAAAGTTCTTAAAATTCTTATTTCTCCAAAATATATCTTGTTGCCCCGCTCTCTATATTGATTCTATACACGGCTGTACTGAGCGTTCACTACAGGGGCAACACAACCAGAATTTGACTACACCAAATTTGGCTTATCACACTTCCTATACTCTCTATATTCTAAGGTGAAGAGCGGTGGCACGTCATCATGACTGATTAATTGTAATGGTGCAGCTGTTGTGCTGATATAGATTTTACATGGTGAGTGAATATTTTCGATGATTGCTTTAATTTGTTATCTAATGTTGTTTTCCTTTTCCTTTCAGATTTTTTGATGGTGATGATTCCGCGTATTATGTTTAGTGTTTGAGTACGTAGTGTGAAGTATATTCTCAGATCATGAACGATCTGAGGATATGCTTTTTGTTTGTGTTTTACTAATTTGTTTTCCTTTAATGCTTTCAGGTGTAATTCTGCAATGTGGCTGAACATCCTCCCGCCTCAAAGGAAGGGAAAACAACATCCAAACAGTGAATTCAAGCAAATCGTATTTGTCTTTTTTGAATAAAACGGGAGTGCACTTACGTTTTTGTTCCTGTAGTCGTACCATAATTTTTCCATCGGCGTGTTTTATAAAGCGGAGCATATCTCCGTCTTCGGTGGAGATGTGGAGGCACTTTCTTGCCAAAAATACCTTTGACCATGGGATAGTTTGTCGCAGAATTTTCTCCCATAAGCCGGGCTCGATTATCAAGTTTGAAGGAATGCGATTTGTTCCCCTTTTTTAATTGGCCTTTGACGTTGAGGTCGAGTATGTTTCGACCTGCTTGTGTGTAGACTTGGCGCCGTATTTGTTTGGAGCAGCTCGTGATTGTGTCTGCTTGTGCTTGGAGTTGCATAATCATGAAGTTGTTTCTGCGTGTAGCTACTTGTAGTTGCAGTTGCTTGTAGCTGACTTTGCTGTGCGCAAATTGTAGTTGCAGCTGCCTTAGGTTGGAGCAGTTTTTTTGTGGCGCTGCTTGTTGTGGCAGATGCCTTGGCTTGTGTCTGCCTTTGTGCAGGGAATCTTGCGTTTGTAGTTGCCGTGGCGTGGAGCTGTTTTTTCTTTGTGCTGCTTGTGGTTGCAGCTGCCTTGGCTTGGAGCTGCCTTGTCTTTGCGCTGTTTGTGACTGCAGCTGCCTGCGTTCCCAGTTGGTGTAATTTGTAGCTGCGTGTGGTTGCAGTTGACATATCTTGAGCCCTTATGCTAGAAGCTATTTCTGCATTTTTGCAGGGTTTTGATGTTGGTGGCCGTTTAGGCCTGTTGGGACAACGAAATTCTGGTCCCCTGGGACTTAGCCTTTGCCGTGGCACTGCTGCAAATGGCAGCTGAAAAGGTTTAGGCGGTGATGGCGGAGTCAAAGTCCGTAATCGTTCTTTTAGCGATTCCAGCTCGGGCACATCGTCTATTAACAGACAATCCTCCAAACGGTAATGAATCCATAATGAAAAGCCAAATAATAAAGAACTCAAAAGAGAATAAAAAATTATAAAAAATAAAAATGGAAATGAAATAAAAAGAAACCAAAAAAATAAAAATTGCTGGAGCACTTCCTTCTGTTTCGCGCCTTTCTGATGAATGACAGTGCTATGGAAGATTTGGCACTTGTCTAGTCGGTGACTGTGTTTGGTCTAATTAAGGGGGGATGCACATTGGGAAGTTTATACAATTTTGAGATAGGCCGGAGAACAGTATTGTTAGATAATTTAATTGTGGCTACTCTGACTTTATTGTCAGTGCCGGGAAAAACTTTTGTTACTCTCCCCAGTGGCCATTTTGTTGGGGGCAGTCTGTAATCGTTTATCAAGACTATGTCGGTATTGCGTATATTATTGTGTGGATTCTGCCATTTGAAGCGCTGTTGCAGGCTGTGGAGATATTCCATCGACCATCGTTTCCAAAATTAATTTTTTAGCCATTGTACGTATTGCTAACGTTTTAATGATGAAAATTTCTCAGGTATAGATGGCTCTGGAATAGTTTTTAATTGTCGGCCTATTAGGAAATGGCCGGGAGTGAGTACGTCCAAATTGTTTGGATCATTCGCCAGAGGGGTTAGTGGCCTAGAGTTGACACATGCTTCGATTTGACAGATTGTTGTGGTTAGTTCTTCGTAAGTTAACGTGGCGTTTTGGAGAACTCTTTTCATATCGGTTTTGACTGTCTTGACTCCTGCCTCCCACAGACCCCCAAAGTGAGGTGCCGAAAGTGGATTAAAGTGCCACGTGACTCCTGTCAAATCAGAATCTGCGGAAATGTCCTCGGGTAGTGTGTGTACGACTCTTTGAAGTTGTTTGATTAATTCTCTGTTTGCACCCACGAAATTGGTTCCACAGTCTGAGTATAGATGTAGGCACAGTCCTCTCCTGCTGATAAATCGCTTCAATGCAGAGATAAATGCCACTGTCGTCAATTCCGACACAACTTCGATGTGGATGGCCTTTGTAGCCATGCATATAAATATACTTAAATAGCCTTTAACTATTTTGGCGTTTCGTAACCTTGACGTTTTAATATCTATAGGTCCGGCGTAATCTACTCCTGTGTGCTCAAACGTTAAGGTGGGGGTAACTCTTGCTTGTGGAAGGTTTCCCATAATTTGGTTTGGTTGCGTTAGTTTTGTTTTGAAGCATGGAATGCATTTTTGAAGTTGACGCCGAATTGTGTTTTTAGCATTTAACATCCAATATTGGTTGCGGAGTAAGTTGAGCACTAGTTGGGGTCCGCCATGTAAGGAATATCGATGTATGTGCTCAATTAAAATATTGCAAATATGGTGTTTATTCGGCATGATGATTGGATGTTTCCGGTTGTAGGGTAGAATGGAATTCTTGAGTCTGCCGCCCACTCGGATAATATGATTGGAATCCATGAATGGATTGAGAGATAGGAGGCGGACCTTTTTTGATATCGGTTGTTTATTTTTTATACATTGATATTCATGTGGAAATGAAAGTTTCTGCAGTGTTGCCATTATTGTAGCTTCAGATTCTTGTAGTTCGAGATATGTCAAATGTTTGACCTTGCGGTTGACACGGCAAGCTCTGCAGTTTGTAATGAATCTCTTGCAATATGCGATAATTCGTATTATTTTAAAAAATGATGAATATTTCGTTAACCATTCTACCTCGTCCTTGGTACAAGTCAATGCCTTAACCTTTCGTGCGTCAAGTTCAGTACACTTGTTGAGGTTGGGTTGAGTTGGCCATTCTTGTGGTTGCTTCTGTAACCATAATGGTCCGGTCCACCATTGTTGAAATGATGCCAGTTCTTCTGGAGATATGCCCCTGGAAGCACAATCGGCGGGGTTTTGTTTCGATGGCACATATTGCCATAATTCTGGGTGGAATGTTTCTTTGATCTCAGCCACTCTGTTGGATATGAAAGTTTTCCAACAGGTTGGGGTCTTCCGTATCCATGACAAGGTGACTTCAGAATCAGACCACTCATAGTTAGCGCTGCCTTGGAAATTGACGTCGGCCATGATTTGTTTGAGTAAGCGAGTAAGGAGAACAGCACCACATAGCTCGAGTCTGGGAAGAGAGATAGTTTTTAGTGGTGCAACCTTTGTTTTAGCTGTAAACAAATGAGTATGAACAGAATTGTCTTGATATGTAATTCGTATATATATACTGCGGCCGCATAGGCTGCAGTCGAGGCGTCGCAGAATCCGTGTAATTGAATGGTTTTTGTGTTGGGTATGAAGTTCACCCATCGTGGTATGCGGATTCGTGAGAGATGTGTTAAGTTCTCTCTGAACTTTTCCCACTTTGTAGAGATTGAGGTTGACAATGGTTCGTCCCATCAGTATTTCGTTAGCCATAGACCTTGTATGAATATTTTTGCTGTAATAATGCTCGGTGCTAGCCACCCTAATGGGTCAAATAATGTTGCAGTCACGGATAAGATAATCCGCTTTGTGAATTTCGTGTGTGACAATGGAGCTGTCACCTTGAAACTGAATTCGTCTGTGGCTGGGTGCCATTGGCGACCGAGGGTCTTCATTGTGTCATCTTCTGACAGACTTAGTATAGAGCCTACTTCTCTCAATTCAGGGGGAATATTTTCCAGTAGTTCTGGGTAATTCGCAATCCATTTTCTTAAATTAAATCCACCCTTATTTAAAATGTCAATCAGTTCCTTTTGTAATTGTAGCCCTGTCGTGAGGTCATGAGCTCCTGTTAGGAGATCGTCCAGATAAAAGTCAGTTTTTAGACTTTTGGCTGCTAGTGGAAAGTTGTGGTGCTCATCCTCTGATAGCTGTTGTAATGTGCGAATGGCCAGATATGGAGCCGATGTTGTGCCGAATGTGACTGTCATAAGTCGGAAGTCCCTTATGGGTTCATCCTCTGAGTTTTTCCACAATATTCTCTGATAGTTTGTGTGATCCGGGTGTACTTGTATCATTCGGTACATTTTTTCGATGTCCGTCGTGTAAGCTACTTGGTATAACCGCCATTTTAAGATAAGTGCCCATAGACACGGCTGTATGGTTGGTCCTATTAGCATTTGCTCGTTAAGTGACTTTCCATTGGCGGATTTAGTCGAGGCGTTAAAAACTACTCGCAGCTTGTTAGTAGAACCTTCCTCGATTACGGCGTGGTGTGGAAGATAACAGTGGTTTATGCTGTCTGTACCTTTTGCTTCGCCGGAAAGTTCGGCTGGGGTTATTTCTTCTATATGTCCTAGCTCTATGTACTCGTTGATACATTTTTTGTATTGCCTGTATAGATTTGCGTCCCTCGTTAAGCGTTTTTCTAATTGTACATACTGCATTAATGCGCGTGTTCTTGTATGGCCTAGTTCTGCTCCATCTGGATCTCTAAATGGTATCTTTACTAGATACCGGCCATTATCCAACTTTTGGTACTGGTCATGTATGCCTTTTCACAAGCTTCGTCATCGGGATGGATGATTTTTGTGGGAATCTCTTCTAATTCCCAAAATGCCCTCAGTAACTGATCCCTTTGAGTACTGAGGCTTGTTTGTGTGGTAAAAGTCCGTATGCTGCTGCTGTCAGAGGAGTTGGTTATGCTTCCCATCAAGATACATCCTAATTGGGTGTTTCGTGCAGTGGGTTCTGCTTCTTCCCCTTTTATGACTCCGCTTTCTATTATTTGTGCGTATGCGTCGGCTCCTAGTAGGATGTCAATTTGACTTGGAGCGTAGAATTTTGGATCTGCCAATTGTAAGGTGTGCAAATATGGCAGTTTCTTTATATTTACTCGGTCTACTGGTATGAGATCTGTGATCTTTTTCACTACGAGAGCGTTTATTTTCATCTCGTATGTCGTGTGAAGCGACTTCATTTTGCATGTCACTTATGCGTTTACGTGCGCAGTCTGAGCCTTTCCCAAGAAAGTGACTTCAACACTAGTGGGTCGGCTTTTTAGGTTAAGTCGCTTGCTAGCTGTTTCAGTGATAAAGGAGACCTGAGAGCCGGAGTCGATTAAGGCTCTCATCGTGGAAACTTGTCCTGATGGATTTTCTATCTCTACCAACGCTGTTGACAGCAGTGCTCTCCTTGGGTTGGTGGAGAAGAATGATTGTGTTACTGTCTCAGAGCTGTCAGTAGTACGATCAAGGTTCAGTTCTCCTTGTTTTATGACTTTGGACTTATGTGGATTGCTTGATTTGGTGGATTGCTCTATGTGTAAGGGCGTGTTATGCCGTTGGTTGCATTGCAAACAATTTTTTTGGCTTTTACAATTAGTAATATTATGCCCAGAACGCAGGCAGTTCTTGCACCATTTGTTGTGTTGGGCAAATTGTAGTCTCTCGGTTTGTGAGAGTTTGCGGAATGCTGAGCATTGAAATAGACTATTATTCTGTTTGCATTTTATACATGCTTGGGATTTGTTGAGAAACGTGTATGTGTTTCTCGGTTGAGAATTGCTTGGTGTATTCTCTTTGATTTTGATGACTTTGCTATCTTGTAGGGCTTCTAAAGTACGGAAGCGAGCCTCTAGAAACTTGATTAGATCAGCGTAACTTGGGATTGATGTATGGCTACCTTGTTTTTGCTCCCAGTGATAATGTGTATCAGCTGGGAGTTTTTGAACTAGGAGATGTACCAGAATCGGATCCCAATTGAATGTACAAATTCCGAGAGCTCGCAGGTCGTGGAGACTCTCTTCTGTCTGGTCAGTCAAATTTTTGATGGTGTTAGCGGACTCATGCTTAATTACTGGCTGATTGAGTAATAGTTTGAGCTGTGTTGTCACTAATACTCCTTTATTATCGTAGCGTTTTATGAGAAAATCCCATACCTTTTGATAATTGCCCTCGGTAATTTCGAACTGACCGATAAGTCGCTCGGCTTCGCCTGTCAAGCAGGTCTTTAAATAATGAAATTTTTGTACTTTTGACAAGTGCGGATCTCTGTGTACCATTGATTTAAAGAGATCGTAAAATGATCTCCACGCTCTGTATGTGCCATCGAATTAAGGAATAGTAATAGTGGGTAATTTAATTTCTGATTTGGGTGTTTGGATGGTAGAAATTTCCTTAGTGGAATTAGTTTCGTCAGCATCCGTAAAGGATTTTAGCTCTTCTCTGAGTTCTGTAATGAAATCGATATATTTTTCACTTGTAGCTTCGTAAAGTGAATCATCGATATATGCTGTTGCCTCTTCGGCATCGGATTGAGGGATGCTGACATTATTTTTGAGAAATCTATCCCAGATGGCGTTAACTGTTTCTATTCTTGTCTGGAAGTAGCTTTCAGTACGTTTTTTAGCTGGTTTAGCATGGTTGGCTATAGCTTTTACTAATTGCTCGTGTAGAGCTTTTTGGGAGCGAATTAAATTTTTGACGTTTACCATCTTCTATCTCTTTCTATTCGGCTCGAAGGACCAATGTCTAGGCCTATGACAGGTCTAGTTATAAAAAGAAAAAGGTACCGGATCAAAAAGGTGTAGAAATGATAACAAGATGGTTTTCCTTAATTGTCAAAAAATTCAATGTATATTTCACTCCGAATTTATAATTCTTTTTCTCTTATTTGCTGAGCCTTAAACCACTAAAAAAAATCCAATATAAAAATAATAAAAAATAAAAAATAACAAATAATGATTTCACTTAAATGTACTAATATTCCAAATAAATCCACTTTGGTGATGACTGTAGCGGTGTGGGTGTTTATTTAGTCTGATGTGACGAAAGATATTGTTAAATTCGTAGTTCGAAACATTAATTTACTTCAAAAGAGAAATTTAATTGAAGATTGTGGAATAAGCGGCAGAAAAACGATACTACGCTTGTACATTAGGGTGCTTACACTTGTCAGTTCAATTTGCTCATCCACTATTGAGCTTGGGCAGCACCGTGTTGATGCGAGCAGATTGATATGTGCGAGAGGCACAATGGTATGTTTATTGAGAAATATACGATTTCGTTCTCCGTAATTCCAGAGATTTGTGTTGATGACGTTTTGCGTCAAATATACCAGATTCAATGCTTCTGGGTTTGCGTTTTTAAGACTTCACTAGGCGTCAGGACTGCCGATCTGTCTTGTTTGATAGCTCAGGACGCAATAATTTGTCTGAGTTAGAAGTGCTGTACTTATGTACTAGCGAGGTTGACGTATAATTGCTCGGCAATATACGAAAATTTACGAAGTGCTGTGCTTCTAGTAATACTAGCCACAATACTTCTAGTATTTGGTTTGGTGTATTAAAATCAATGCTTTTAATACAATTTACTAGGGTCAGAATTCTCCTAGGTTTGGTATTATCGAGACTTCAGTAGGCTTCAATACTGCCGATCTGTCTCGAGTGATAGCTCAAAACGCAATGATTGTCTTGCATTTCTAGCGCTCTATTTATACTGTGAAAATGCACAGGTTAGTTAGAGATTTAGAAAAAAGTTGAAACTGTTGCGTGTGTGAGCGCTGCCGGTGCTTGGGGATTTGTATGTGAAGAGCGGTGGCACGTCATCATGACTGATGATTAATTGTAATGGTACAGCTGTAGTGCTGATATAGATTTTACATGGTAAGTGACTATTTTCGATGATTACATGTGCCGTTGATATATTTTTCATTTGGAAAAATCGGTTGGCATTGCGATTGCATACATGTGTACGGGAGATACCCTACCGCAGATTTGTTTTTTGTTTTTGTTTTAATCAAAATTTCTATGGCACCCCAGTGCAGTGTTAACTTTTCTGCATTATGTGATTCATGGAAAACATAAAATATCAACATAAATTATGGTAAGTTTTTTGTTTAATGTATATTTTTGTTTTTATAATTATCTGCACTACTTTGCCATAAAATACAGCTGTGAAGAATGTTTTTTTAAATTCATCCCTTCATCATTTAATCAAAATATTTGCAAGCGTTTTTTCTTCGTCTACTGTAATGATTTGTCTTGCGACTTAGCGCGCCGTCTTTCAAACACGCTGCTTGACACATGGCGACCGGTGGATGCATGGTAGGGTAATGATAAGGAAGGAAAATCGGTTCGTTCTTTTCTATTTTTAAATTGTTTTGAATTTTTGTACCGAGATGCATAATTGAAAGCACTCGCTTTCATCACCATGTCCACCAGTATGTCAAACATACATATGTAAGCTCGAATTCAACAGTTGTATTTTCTGAAACATGTAAATACTAAATATACATAATATATAATTATGTATGAAAGCTGAAAGGAAATGAGGTAGGCCATACAACGTCTGGTTATTTGATTATCTGCCATACACAAAAACAGCGAAAACAAGGTCTAATCTAGGTCATCTCACAGATAATAGTCCAATTTTGTGTAAATATATGAATGGACCATTTTTGGTTTTCATGTAAATTCACAGGAATGTTGGCAATACAAGGTGTTTCCACCTAGGTGGTCTATAGAGCAGCAGGTGATAGTACTCACCGAGACACACAAAATCTTGCAAGGCAGGGGGATCCATATCTACCGTTTGCGAGTTACAGGGTGATTAAGAAAAAATCTAGTTTTTCAGAAAACACCCTGTATGTTAAAAGGTACAGGATGTAAGGTCACCGTATAAATTGTATGCATAACTTCGTGCTCAATCAGCCCCGTACGCCTCTCTTCGCGGGAGCTATTGTGGTCTAAATTAATTATTTCGGTTTTTAATACCTTTTTTTACTTCGTTTTATCAAAAGGTCATTAAAATAACTTTTTTTATAAAAACTGTCAACTGTAGCCTCGGGAATAAAATAGCTATTATTTGTTGGGCATAAAGACTAGAACGAAAGTCCTCTTCTGATTTGCCACACAATTGGGTAATATATTTTGGTTTTTTTTCCTTTCTCATCAAGCTCTTTCATATGGCTGATTACATTGTTTTTTAAGTCTAAAGCACAATTTGAGCGATACGATAAATAATGAAGTAAAAAACGCCGACAAAACGTCCGTGAAAATACAATGTGAACAACACGAGCGAGACAAGAATTGTCAGTCCGCAATTAAATTAATTCTGTTATTTGTGTTCCCAATTCTAAATAGGAACAATATCAACGAATAAATTAAAAGAAAAAAAGAATTTTATTGTAGCCAGAGCGTTGTTTTTGGCTTATAAAGAATATAAAAAATGTAGCCAACATAGAAAAATATGGTGGCTCCAAGAATCATATATAAGTAAAACCGGATGTGGTTTTATATGCGAATGCGCTTTTTCGCATAAAATACTGTGGAGAAAAACCAAAAAAATGACTTTCCGGATCACGAATTTTTCATATTTTTTTACAATTTAAATTTTTTTATTATTTATGTAAATAATGGATTAAATTTCAATGACAGAATTTACTTTTATGTAATATTACTAAAGTTGAATCAATTTAAGTAAAGACAGAGGCGGAAATCATCCTGAAACATAAATTTTTTATGGCAATGCGACGTACCGTACTGAAAGTCATAAGCTAGAGTTAAGACTCGCTGGCCCAGTATATTTTACTATTTTTTTCACTAAATAAATAGTATAAGGATGAGTAATCCGTTTTAAGTAGATTTGATTTCAAATTATTATATATCATTATTATATTGTTATATAATTATATTATTTTTATTATATATAGATACTAATTGTTAAGTAGAACAACTAATTTAGTGATATTATTTTTTTATAAAAATAAAAAAATTATAGTTATAAGCTAGATCCGAGAAGGATAGGCCTTATAGGCACAAAGTGCTGTATACATCTAAAGCTCTATCAAAATAATTTGGAACAAAATTTAAATCTTCATGGTCCCAAAGACTGGGGCTAGCAATGCAGATGGAAAATTAGTAGAATCAATAAGCAATGAATACTATTTCGAACAGTGATAAATAGTCTACCATCCCTTCCTAGGTTGTTGATTATAGATCCGAAAAACGTTCCTTCCTAGTATCATTAAACACTCAGAGTTTAGAAGCCTTTCATCTAGCATGGTAGAACCAAATTGTAATAAAAGCAGGTATTACAAAAAAGAGGCGTTTTTATGTTCTCAAACCTTTCACGTTTTCGTTGTGGACTTTCTGGGTGAGCGAAATCAGTGATGTTGTCACTGGTGGGATGGGATTTATTCTAGAGATGGGAACACCGAGTTATAAAAATCTTAATTCCAGGTTTTCTGCTTATAATATTTTCAGACTGAGTACAAACTACATCCAGAAAAGGATAGAATTATGCAGAGATATAGGTAAATATTCAGCAAATGAATTTTTCAGACCTATAAAGCCTTAAGCCTCAGATCAACGAATTCTAGATAAACGATTTTATCGCATAAAACACAAAATTTCTTCGAATCATCATATCTTGTAAAATGACAAAAATTGGTGTAAAGTGTTTCTTTCAAAAATTGCCTAGGTTAGGTTATATTAGGTTAAAGTAACGGCCATTGTAAAAGCATGTACGTACAGCCACACTTAAACCATAAAATTTTCTAGGATAATGCAATAAACTTAGTATTGTTACGATTCTTCTTCCTTCTTACGTTTCTCGTGAGACCTGAAACCACTTTTGCTTCAAACGGTTTGTCCAGAGCGTGTTGTATGCAACCCGTTAGGGGTACTGCTACAGCATTGCCACCTGGCCGAGCGGTCACCGGTGGAATGCGGTACGAATTGGGCGTTGGTGTAGCAAAAGCGCCAAGTAAGCCTCAAGAGTGTACAGCCGAACCTGTTACCTAAGATTTTTCTTCCCCTTGACGCCTGGCTGGAGGAAGATCTTCGCAACGCTTCTTTGAAACAGGATGGTAAGGGTTCGACAATACGAACAGACAAATCCTCAGTTTTACTTAAAACACTCCTTTTGTTTTGTTTTGTTTTTCTTAATTTTTTTCTCTTTTTTTTTCGTTTTGTTTTAAAAATATTTACTTTTAATTTGAACAACTTTTTTTTAAGAACAGAATAACTGGGCGACTAATTTCTTTTTTTAGGTCAACTCTCTACTTCAGCGAAACACACAAAACATAATCTCTCTAAAATGGCGATTCACAATTCTTTTTCGCGGCCTACGTGACTTATTCTATTACATCCTTCTTTTTTCCTCTCTTCCAAAATTGACCTAGGCCGACCTCTATCTCTAAAAGTTTACATCATGCAAATTTGCTTCATTTTAACAATTTTTTAAGGTTGGAACAAGTTTCGTCTAATTTTACATTTACTGCGTGCTAAAATTCACTTCAATAGTTTTTCAAGTCTGTACCAATACAAACAATTTTTAACTAGGTTTATCTAAGTCTAAGATTTACAGTGTGGTTAAAATTCATTTGAATACTTTTTTAGGTTGTTACCAATACAAATAATTTTTTTGTATTTTCTGTACTTGTCAAAATTTATATTTGCTTTTCAAATTCAATGAACTTTGGTTTTTCAGATCCGTCTAAATTTATATTTGCTTTTCACTTCGCTACGCTTTCATTTTCACAAGTGTCAAAATTTATATTTGCTTCCTAAATTCAATAAACTTTAATTTTTCCTACTCGTCAACATTTATATTTGCTTTTCAAATTCAATAAACTGTGATTTTTCAGATCTGTCTAAATTCATATTTGCTTTTCACTTCGCTAAGGTTTCATTTTCACAAGTGTCAAAATTTATATTTGCTCCCTAAATGCAATAAATTTTAATTTTTCATACTCGTCAACATTCATATTTGCTTTTCACTTCGCTAAGCTTTCGTTTTCACAAGTGTCACAATCCATTTTTGCTTCTTAGATTCAATAAACTTTAATTTTTCATATCTGTCTAAGTTTATATTTGCTCTTCTAGATTCAATAAACTTTATTTTTTCGTACTTATCTAAATTTATATATGCTTTTTACTTCGCTAATCTTTCATTTTCTCAAGTGTCAAAATTTATATTTGTTTCTTAAATTCAATAAACTGTGATTTTTAAGGTCTGTCTAAAGTTATATTTGTTTATTACTTCGCTAAACTTTCATTTCCACAAGTGTCAAAATTTATATTTTTATCTTAAATTCAATAAACCTTGATTTTTCATCTGAGACATGTCAAAACTCGACTTCCTATTTATGATGACATGTCTAAGTACACGTGCAACAAAAATTCGGGCTTCGGGTTGGTACGTGTGGGTTGCCCTCTATTACCATCGGTTGAAGTGTTCTCTGAATTGGAGTAGATTCTATTCGGGAATGTAATAACGCACTTGGGTTAGCATAAGAACGTGTCTTTAATCTGGTTTGAGGTTCTGCTATTGTGTGGTGTCTACCTTCTGACAAGAGACAGCTGACCGAAGTGTCAGTTTCAAAGCAACTGATTTCTGGAAGAATTAAATTTCCGGAAGAATCAGAATCGGATTGATTTGAATGGCATCAACTTGCAGAAATTAATCATGAAAGTCGCTGCCATGCAATTAGTGGAGATTTCTCTAGCTGTTCTCCCGAAAGTTGTCATCTTACGTGCGGCTGGTGCCGATTTTATTTTACGAATATTTCGCAGTGATTTAGAGAATTGTGATACTGTTCAGCAACTCAGAGGATATTCAAGCTATGTAAATTGTGTTGCCTGAGAACTGGGAGGTGAGTTTTTTCTTTCCGTGATTCTGTTACAGTATGAATATATATTTCGCGTCTCCTATGCCCTAAAGCTCACGTAATTTCGACACCGAAGAGAGTGCCCACAGGGAAAATGTTTCTATAATGCTCGTATTGATTTTAATGCACTTAGATATCATCAGTATTACATCACATATGTCTGACCTGGATTGACACTGGAACAAGAGTTCCACACGAATCCATTTTGAATACGTGCAGTCTATAGCACCTGTGGGGTGATTCTGATCTCTTTGTCGTTCTATTTAGTCGTGAATTTTGACATATTTTTTCGATTTTTTTCTTTTAACACATTTCATTTTGTGTCTTCACTATTATATACCACAAATGAACTATAATGAATTTTCGATGAACAAACGTCAAAAAACACGACTAAATAATCGACAAATTAGTCAACTGCTCCCAGAGGTTGTGACAAAAATTTTACACTGGTAAATGGAAATTCTACACCTAATTAGAACAACTCAAGCGCTTAAATTCGAAATAATATTTTGAATTTGTAATGTGAAGTGTCATTTTCTGTTCGTTCTACGTCATGCAAGGCTTACTGAGCTAAATAAAAACACGAAAAAATCAGTAGAAATGTTCATTTCATTTAGTCGATTATTTTGACATTCAAGATCGACAAAACACACAGAATCACCCTACTGATCTCGATAGGAACACCGACCACCTCCTTGAAACTATGCAAGTTTAAATCGAAAATTGCATCTAGATCAGATTGGAAATTATCTATACAGATGGCTCCAAAGTCCCGATTTTCCAGACGGAAGTCAAGGCCCTCCTTGAAGCGAGATACTTAGAAAGAGGAGATTATCTGCTGGAATAGTCAAGCAGCTGCCAAGGCCTTAAGGAGACCATTTAAAATTTCCAAACTGGTATTATTGGAGTGTAAAACCACCCTGACTCCAATCTCTAAGATAATTAGGGTACTCGTTCATTGATTACATTGATATCAGCGGAAACGAAGAGGCGGACGAGCTTGCTCGTCTTGGTGTAGTCTCGATGGCACCATCCTTCACAATCGGAATTACACCAAAACACTTTGCCTGTAATATTTCAGCTTGGGCTGATTGCCAGCACAGTCGCATTTAGATAGATGAGCCTTCGGGAGAATTACAAAAGCAAAAATGGGGTGCGTCTAACCCAAGGTTAGCGAAAATAGCTATTAGGAGTATACATGCCAGCCCTGACTCTTTTTACAGGGATCACCTACACAGGACGGGACTTGTTGATGATCTAGTATTAGAGGAAGCGGAGAGAAATGCTAATCCACCCCGCTACATACGCTTCTGGGAATGAGGCTTTGTTAGTGTTGCTTTTGTTCAAGTTACAGAAAATTCAAGTTTTGAAAATCTAAGATTTGGAGCAGTTTTTAGAGAAAAGAAATAGCTTAGAGCTGAGAGCTTCTACCAAATGAATAATTCGAATTATAGACAAATTCATCTTAAGATAGTTCAAATGAATTTGATTTTTTTTTTTCAAATTAATTTATTGACGCTAAATTTGTAAGACATAAGCAAAGTGTAAAAAAATCCGATTCATTTGTCACTGTCCGGCTCTCTCAGGAAACAGATTCTTTAGCTAACACCTCCTGGAAGAACTGCATGAGGCAGGTTGAACAAATGCTCTTGCTGTAGCCTAGGTTCCAGAGACCTCGCCTGGGACTTCAACCGCTTTTCAATCCACCCATCCGTCCATACCGGACCAAATTATTTCTATAAAACCACAACAAAATTCACAGAAAAAGTAATTAGTACAACGAAGATATATGTATGTATTATGCATTGAGGATCAAGTCCTGCCATCCATCATGGCTCTAGTGTTACTGTCACTATTCTTTGCATTCTTGAGATGAACGTTTTCCAAATTAGGTTCACATTTTCTATTACATAATTCCACGACCAAAATTTCACTTTCACCATTTGCGATACAATCATCAACAACGAAATAAATGTAGGCAGTAAATAAAATAAACAAGGTACGACTCCTTTCAACTTTTTTATTTATTTTACTACACTAATTATAATAAATAAAAAAATGAATATTCTAAGATTGCTTCGATGTGCTTTTTAAAGATAAGTTTTTAAATATTCTTCTAAATAAATAGCGGAGCATTTATCAATGAATTAGAAAAAATAAAAAGCTCTAGAATGGATCCCTTCGATACCCCACATATAGTCAGAATAATAATAGAGAGCGTATAGTAATAGTAGAAATCTTTGGAAAAATCAGTGAGATACATATAATAAAATCCGTTTAACGCTGAAGAACTCAAAATACATAAAATAATAACATTGTCAACATAATGCTGGAGCGATTGTTTGGTTTGTATAGTTTTTGTAATAAATAGATTTCTACGAGTATTTTATAGAGCGTGCCCCTGGTGGAGTCAGTAATTTCTTTAAAGGTGCACACGAAGTCGAAGATGCTGGCATAAACAAAAGATTGACGGATATTGATACAATGAATTTTTCATTCTTTTTGTTTAAGTTCCAGAAAAAGCTAGAATTTTGTCGCCAATTATATACAAATGCAGAATAAAAAATATGTTTTCAAAGAAATTACTTCATATGAATCTGAATTACACCAACTAAGAGTAAGATAATATCGAATAGGAGCAATGGCTTTATATATAATCCTACATAAAATAATGAAAAAAAAATCCTTCAACAACGAGGAACACCTGACTCTAAACCAGCGGAATAGCATCATTTACAAGCGAATAACGATCTATAATTTTTCCGAGGATTAACAAAGCAAATATTACCAAAACCTTTAGGGGTAAGCCCTATATAATCAATTATTAGATACTTCTTTCTAAAGCACCCAACAGTGGGAAGCTGCATATTATGTAAGTTTTCTCTCCACTTTTAAGTCCCGGGAAGTTCTTTCCCGATGCTACCGTAACAAGATTATTTATGAAAATTGTACGAAGTTATAGTTCAACATATTTCACTGTAGGTATAGTAGGATTTGGGTAATAATTAGTTGGAATTTAACAATTGAAATTTACTGCTGTAATTCACCAAGGTCCTAATAGTATACTTAAAGTTTTTATTTATTTTTCATTTTTGAAATTATGGTAGAAATGCAGTCATATGTGAGCCGCTCACTGCACAAATCGATGAGCTCCATTTAAGAAAAGGTAGGAAACGGTGACACATTTTATACATTTCTTGTGAAAAAAACATATTTATTATTCGACGACCATAAAAACTGCTGTCATGACAGACTACGTGACAACATTTTTATGACCATTGAATGAAAAATCAAAATGTATCAATGTTTCCTGCCTTCCTGATTTTTGGATTTTGATTAATATGAAATTTTTATTTGACAATTTTTTTATTCCAAAAAATTCTGAAATTATTACTGCTAAGTCAATAAGAAATTGAATACGTAATCATACTAACAGATGAACACAACAGGTTCGAACCGGACACGAAATCAGAAAGTCAATGTACAACTCCGTTGCTGCGACTATCACAAAAACAGTAAGAGATCAACTGAAACTGAAAGGAGTTCTAATGATTTATATACATACTTACATTCCGAGTTAGAACTTTGTTCTGCGCATAGTCTGAGATGACTTCCTCAAATTTCTTTACCCGAATTCGACGTTTTCTCTTTTGATTTCTTTTTATTTGTCAACAATATTGCTTCTGTCATTTCTGCTGTATCGACCGTTTATACAATTTTTATTAGAGAAATAATTACAATATAATGCAATTTTTACACTGCACGAAAATACCTACACTGACAGGTAACAATTAACAAAGATGTCTGGAGATCTAATGTGGAGGCCAAACATAAATTTCATGGGTACATTTTAGATACGTAATTTTCTCATATAGTCTTCATAAACCTGTCTCTTGTCGTGTAGACATTTTGAAGAGTTTAGTGTCTGTAAGCTGGAGACTAGAGATCAAAGGTCTCTCACCGCGTATATTTACCTAAGACCCCTATTTTGGATCCAGATACTACCATGAGTGGTCGGTGTGGTATTAATATTCCTCAAAGAGTTCTTTCAACCACATATCAAATGAATGTCCTTACATCTACATTTGTTTGGCCTTTTCCAAAAAAATAATGAACACATTTGAATCTCCTCTTTTGCTTGAAGTTCATTTAAAAACATATTTTATAAGAAATCATGCATTTAATTAAGAGAAAATGAAAGCTGCTAGTGAATATACATAATGGAACAGAGCATTTGGACGCCTTCACATCTGTACTCCGTTGTCTTAAAATAAGATAATATTGTAGAAATTTTTGTGTTATTTTTACACGTAGTGCAAGATAGTTTTGAAGCATTATAATTAAAATATTAACTTTTTATTGCAGCAATTTAAACATTAAAATTCGTTTTGATTTAAAAATTCAATTATATATCTCTAAAGAATTATCGTAATTAATATTGTCGTAAATGTAGGCAAAATTCCTAAAATGAATCCATTATTTAATTGAAAAAATCCACAAATACAAATTCTATGTTCCTTCAAGATATCCCTAATATACAATACTTCACAGACGACAATTATTCAACATCATCGCGAATTAAACATCGCGATAAATCTGACAGTTTGTTCAGTTCTTTTGTTAAAACAAACTTAATGAATCCCTTGAAGTTCAGACTGAAATTTCGTAGTAAGTACAAAAAATAATGGAGTTTTACTAATATATTGAAAATCAACTAAAATTTCACAAAATTTTGAATAAAGCCTCTAAATATTTATAATTTTTCTGCAATTAGATATACTTTCCGCGGGATTACCGAATCGATTTATTTCATTAGAAATCGTTATCACATAGATACCAAAACGTTAAAATTGTAAAGTCACCACGACAAGACCTACAAAACAAAGATCAAACAAAATAATTTCTAG
Organism: Dioctria linearis; assembly: GCA_963930735.1. NCBI lineage: Eukaryota > Metazoa > Arthropoda > Insecta > Diptera > Asilidae > Dioctria > Dioctria linearis. Next base: position 34,549,997 of record OZ005743.1, on the reverse strand, counting down.
CAGTCGAACGAATAGAACTATTAAGGCGGCAGAATAACTTAGAACTGAAGTTGTAACCCTTCTCTGAAAAACGAATAGTGGTACATAGCATTGAAACATTTACCAGATTTAAAATAAGTTTCAATACGACAACCACTAAATATTTAAAATCGATATTGTCTTGCACTTCTAGAAATGTACGAGTTTTTCTCAAATTTCTAATCATCCGATCCAAACGAAATACGTTATATTTGCGTACGATAATTTGTTTTGTTAAAATTGTTATTACGTTCGTAAAAACTTCAGTTAATTGTATATAAGTGAACATTTTGAGAAAGTTTTTAGGAATCTTCTCTACTATTGGTCCAACATGAATTATATGAACGGAGACACTAGAGATTATGAGAAATCCACACACAAAACTACTGTACACAACAGAGGCCCAAGAATATTCAACTTAATTTCCATTCGTATTCAAATTAAAAATCGTCAGACCGAAATATTTCGAACAATAATATAAAAATGAAATAAAAATGAGAATATTGAGAGAGTGCGAATCGACATGTTTTTTTAGAACTAAATTATATTCTAATATACGAAAAGTGAAAAAAATATGTGAAATGTATAGATGACTATCATGTAGGAAAATTCATTACTTGATGAATTGTGGAATTAATTTTTTTTAAGTTGTGCAATCTTTCGGCAGCCTTTTAAACTAATTGAATTTTCAATTCTACTTTGCAATATTTGAGCGATGTACAAAAAGCATTTCTTTACCAAATTTGAATTTTTTTTACATACATAACTAACTATCTCCGTGCTTAGCAATTACACAAAATCAATATGAACACTTCATCCACATATACATAGTCATAGGTTATACGAAAAGCATATAATGAAGCGATTCATTATCACGTGTTGCGAAAATTCTCTAGAAAATTTGACCTAATGCCTTTTATCGCCTCTGTTTGAAAACTCCAAATAGATATCAATGGTTTCTATATAAAATATATTTGAAAGAAGGATCAATTGCGATTTGTTCTTAATTAAGTATGGAGGAAAATGAGGAATAGTAAAGAAAGCTGCAGGCTTCTTAGAGCACCTTTTCTACTAAGCAACACACCTCTTTGAAATAACCGCGTTCCTAGACGCAACTTAAAAAGATACCGAATCAGGTTTTACCCCACACCGTAGATCTCAATCTAAAGAGAGAGATATAAAGAATTATACAAAACATTTTTTTAAATATTATAATTTTGCTAAATGCCCCAAACCTCTTAGTTAAAATCTATCTAAGCAGCTGTTCCTAGAATTTATAGGGTTGTAAATGTTATAATCGAGTTTGTTGGATGATCCTTATAATATATACCTACCAAACAGCCGCAATATTGTACAAAATTCGTGTTCTGTTATGCTGTTTAGGTGTGTGAGGGATGGTGGTGGAATTATAGTCGAGTCTGTCAGCCGAACCTGAGAACTCACACCGGGGTAGTTACTAATTCAGGTCGGCACGCTAGTACATCGAATATTTATGGAAAATGCACCATATAAAAAAAGTTCCGTGCCATTAAAAAGTAAAAGAATCACATACATTTGGTGTTGAAGGGACTAAGCACCAATTCCCTTTTAAGATGTAGGGAGGATCCGGTTTTAGTGATCCTCTTCGTGACGTGCCACACCCTCCCATAGCACCGGTCGACAATTAGTTTTAATTCCCATATGTCTTGAGACTGGAAAATGAGCGGACCTATTCATCAACCTTCATCAGTGAAAGGGGATCCCAGAGAGACTAGGAAACTACTAAATCTCTAGCATGCCATTACGTAATAAAGCACATTTATTTTTAAGCTCATAAAAGGGTATTCAGGTAATATACTATAAAAGATACGAAAGTAATAAATTCGAATTAATTCATGTAAATGAAAATATTTCGATGTGACTTATCACGAAAATTTCAATTCCGTTCATTACATTTTAGGGTTATGGCACAAATTATTTTATAAACCGCTCTAAGTTAACATCTGACGGTATAATTAAAGGTAATAAATTGCATAGGTAATTATATTAGGACACAATGGTCAATTGGAAATTCTAAATTCGGTATCTTTAAGGAAAACTGCAGGACTACAAAACTTTGGTTTGCCTCGCATCGAATAAGTCCACAATATCAAAATCTGGTATCCTAAGAGCAATACAATATATGAAAATCATACTTATGCAATGTCTGGTCCCTCGAAGGAGCTCCCTGAAGGCCAGAATATTGTTTTTATTCTTGAAAATATGAAATAATTTAAATTTATCGTTATGGAATAAAAAAAAAAAAAATTATAGAGGAGATGATGGGCTTTTCACGACATTTTAACTCACTCGTTACACTCTATATCAAAATATACCTCAAATATTCTCGAGAAATAATGTAAACTGACTATCACATTGATTTTCTTTTCTATTATTCCAACGACTGTGGTTAAGATTATTAACTTTATTTCAATAATAAAAAAAAATAAAAAGAATATATTACACCTCGACGCTATTACTCTTGATCATTTGTTTCTCCATTTAATCGCGTGGGTTGGCTTTTCCGGAATCTTTCCTGTGTTTGAAAATGAAAATCTTCAAGTTGGTCTTGGGTTATTAAAGATGTCTTCTGGATGAGGCCACTGATGGTAATAATGCTGCTACATTTTTAATGTATCTATGTATTTTATTAGTTGCAAATGCTTACGGCCACCTCAACCGTCGTTTGAAGGAAGGAACTTCAGGAATGAAGCATCATCTTAGGTACAGATTTCGGTCGGCAGACGCAGCATACTGACCCGTCCAAACTGGATTATAATAGTTCATGAGTGAAGGCTGAACTACAATAGAAGTAAATAACTTTACGAAATTGAACGAAACTGAGGTTTCCTTACGAAAAATTGATATTTTTAGTCTAAATATATATCACATTTTTACCTTGCACTTTTAATCATTTGGTAATAATTTAATTGTTTGGACACATCGCGTTCTTACGGAATGAGCGATTCTTAGCACACTATACTTACGGAAAATTTCATATCTAAACTTAACGAAAGTTCCCCTCACACGAGTTATAGTTAATTCGTGTACGCTTGTTAAATTAAAGGACGCGTTCGCGTTACGTAAGTAAATGTACTTACGTATATGTCTATTACAGTTCAGCCTTGAAGCCGAAAGCCCCGCATAATATCTAGAAGCGGTAAGTCGTAACGAAGGATGGATAGATAAGTGCAGAGCAAATAAGATGAAAATAAAGTTACAAGTTAGATCATAGGTGGTAATTGTATATCACCACGGAATTTGAATGTAGGGCCGAAAGGATTTTGAAGGATGTACACGGCTTGCAGCAGAAATAGTACGTTTAGGAATTATTCTATAAGCGATCAGACTAGATATTTCATTGGAACATTGGCCATGTATGTAGCGATAAAAGAGCGAAAGTCATCGAACATTACGGTGGTGTTCGAGTGAGTCGATATGACGAGTTATTGCCACATCCCCAATGAGCTTGAAGGGTCCATTTGGGCAATGTCCAATGTAGTTAAGGCTGTACGACCAGCACCATATATATATCTGGGAATTGTGTTTTATTCTAGGCCTGATGTAAGACTTGTAGAGGAGCGCTATTTTCGATGGACGAAATAATGAACGACATTGGAGAATTTTTTCATCTGGTGTTTTCCATTGGTGCTTGCTGTAATCTAATATGTGATACTAAGCCCTTATGGTTCTAGAAATTAGTCATCATCCTCCACTCACTTAATGCTGTTCTTTTCCTATTCTGTTACAAGTTCTGTATTATGTGTTTAGGTACTCTTTTATTTTTAAGGCCTAATTTTTCAAAACTACATGATTGGCTCTCAGCATGTAATCATTCTCATCCTCGAAAAACGTAACATTGATTAGGCTGTGAAATTCTTCTATGATATTCTATCTTTCTGCTCCTTACTGATAATTGAACTTATTTATTTATTGTGTTGTTTTCTCGGAGTTTGTCTATGATTATTACTTCGATCAAAAAAGGCATTAAGTGTAACATATGAAATTTCAGACCTTTGTATATCTGTGATTCTCTAAAACTTTCGAAGCCTTCAATTACGATCATCTCCACTTTTACTACAAAACATTTACCTGATTTTGTGGTTCTTCACCACAAACCTTATGAAATTTTCTAATTATACTGTGTACGAGTATCTGCTATTGAAGCGGGAAGATTAGCCACAGAACTCTTGTTCCAAAGCTTTTGTTTTTTGGTTTTCCGTTTCTCTTCGTTAATTAATTATATTCTTATTTATCCACAAATACTTAACGCCTTCCTTTTCAGGGAATCCTTTTCACCGTCATTAGAACAATTCCTGACGGGCCATCTTGGACCATTGCTCTTTATACCAAAGAAGTGTATTTTTGTCTTGATTAATTGCCCTCGTAAGCTCTGATTTGGACATCTTTCATAAATGATTCTCCATTAATAAATTATTAAGAAAGATTCCTATGCACCTTACCATATATGAAATGTTCATGATATCTACGTGACAAAATCAATCCTCGTTAACAGTACTAATGCGCCTTTAGGTAGTACTTGAGAATTGTTTGACCCCTGCATTGCTAAGCTTGTTTATTGTGTTTTCGTTAGACACATTTTTTCTTTAGGTAGCCCCACACTAGATTAATTGGGGTAAGAATAAATTAGTTTCATCAATCTTTTCAACCGCATCTGTGATTGCATCAATTTCTATCTAATTAATTTATAATTTTGTAGTAATTAGTCATTTAATGAAATTTGATGTTGAGTTAATATACTTGTAAGTAGAATGGATTTAACTCGTCATTACTGTAATCTGTTGATGGTATTGCAGGGTATTCTGAAACGCTTACAACATAATTAGTTCCCTTATGTCAAACTTTATCCCCCCTTCTACAGTTTTTTGTCCTTTATGGTGCAATAAAAGTTCAGAGAAAACTACTTAAAATGCCATAAGGGATGACATGAATTACAGTAATTTGACTTCACTGTATACAGCTTCATTTCCGTTAGGAGACTCTTACTTGAAATTTTTCTCGATCTAGACGTAAAACATGAATACCAGGCTTACAGCCTTACAGCAAACAGACAGCAAATACAAATTATATGAGAATTTTTAACTTAGTCAAGACTATTCTCAACGGGGCACCGGAGAGGAGTGGGGGTGGAGTGGAATGCAATTCAAGTTATCGATTGCGTTTGCGTATGTATGACTATAAGTACTTTTTAAATTCAATTATTAAAATTAGAAATTTGCAAAGTGCCGTCGTGAAAGAAAGAACATACCTATAGGTGTTACTGTAATCGTGAAAATGATTAACCCAGCATTTTGTGGAATAATCTGGTGTTTTTAATATTTATGTAAAATTTCTGGATTAATAACTTTCACTTTTGATAAAAAACGAAAATTATTTAATACAAAATTCACGTATTCAGCTTTCATATTTATAATTTTCATTATTCTAACAATTTCTATATATTGACTATTCGCTTTAAGCAAATTTTAGAAGTTTGTAATAGTAATAATATTTCATTCGGAATGTATTCTTTAGCTGTTGCTTTTGTTCATGTTCAAATTTTGGCAGAATTTTTAGTGTTGTTACTGAAACTTTTATCGTTTATTTAAACATTAAATTTATTCTTGAAAATTTCGATTGATATTTTGATATTAAAAATACCATGAATGATGTGAAACTTATAGGCACGACATTTTTTTTTAAATAATATTGTTCATAATTGAATTTTTAATTAGAACTATTTCTATAGGTAGCATTCCTAGACATTTCCCATTACATAGCAAGAATCTATTTAAAATGTTATTTTTTTTTTGTATTAACAAGCATGTTTAGTTTTTGTTTAATAATAATATCTGTGTATAATGAGTATCTTGTGTGTATTATAAATCATGTTTGTGATGTAGCTAATCGAAATTCTGAAATATACCTGAGCCATAAAAGAAATGCTCCAGTGATAAAATCGATGAAATTGCAAAATTATACTTTAGAATTTGTCGAATGATTCGGGGTTGAAATGAAATTTTCCGATCATTTATTTTTCAATATTGTTAATTTATATCTCAATACTTTTCTTTCTTCGCTTGAAAAATTATATTAAATTTTGCTTATATTAATTGTTTTTGTTATTATTTGAATTGAACTTAATGGCATCATGTGGGGAAAGCAATGATTGCAGTAGATTGCTGATAGATGCCATTTTAAATGGAATAAATGTGATAAACGACTACAGAGAAATGTATGGAATTAATTATTGAATAACTTTTATTTATATAAATAATAATTGTATTTTTTTCTGTTCTAGTTGGAAAAATTTCAACTCCAGCTACTAATAGATAGATGTAAATTCGATATACTTGGCATGTGTATTTTAAGAAATAATTACTTTTTGGCTTTTATAAGTGCTACAATATCATACGTAATAGTTATAGTACAATTACGAGTAAGCTAATTATAATAATATAATTTTTGAAGATAATATCGTTTTAAGTTAATTCTTTTTGAAAATCATTTAAATTCCTTGCTATTCTACAGGGTTTGGATAATATACAAGAAAATTCGGTTTCGGACACACTATAAAATTCTCTAAAGCTTAGTTCAGAAAATATAGTTTTTTATCATCCTATAAACAACGCCATTATTTAAATTTCTTTTATTTTTTTAAATTAAGATAACAAAATATCTGTGGTTTTCTCGTTATCTGCAAAATTTACAATTTTAAACTAAATATACCATACGACATAAAATTTTATATTTTATAGTCCTGCATACTCTGAGGTAGCAATTACACTATTATTAACAAAAGAATAACCACTTAAATACCCCAAATTCTTAAATTATTTTTTCAAGAAACAGCACAAGTAGACATGCTACCGAGAAGTTAAAAAAATTAATCAAATATCAATGCAAGTGCAGATAAGTTGTTATTTTAAAATGAAATTCCGACTTTTTTTAATTTCCATTGTTTTGTTTGATTTTTCTTCAATTTTTGTTTGTGTATGTATTAACAACAATAATAAAAGATGGCGTTTATCAATACCAACCAGTATTAACAACATTCATTTTCATTTCCAGTCATTTTGCCTGATAAAATTTCATGGCTTTCGCGATTATCCTTGTTTTTCAATAAACCGCATAAGTAAACTCCTGTAGCGATTACTGATTTCAAATAAATGTTCATCTTCAATTGAGTCGTTAATTCGCACACAGTATATCGAAAAAAGTGTTATAATTGAGAGCGAAAAACATGTTGTGTGCAACTTTTTCGCTATATTTAACATTTTTTGAAAAATAGTATCAGTATACTGTTAATAAAATTTATTTCAAAACGTCCTGTGAGGAAAAGAAAAAAAAACAAAAAATTGGTGATTTCCCAAAACTTCTTCTCACTTTTTTCGACTTTTCCCTCGCTTTCTCAAAACTAACTTTGTGCAGATAACGAGTTATTTGAAAAAAAAACCACAGATATACTCTCCTTCATTTTCTAGAATGCCCTTCTATCTTTCTGGTAGACTTTTCAATGCCCACAATTCACTTTTCAATGACGATACATACTCATCCAGTACTGTTCTGACCTCGTCTAAAGGATTGAATTTTTTTCGTCGCCCAAGTGATTTTAAAGACTACGGAATACACGATAATCAGAAAGAAAGATGTCTGGCAAATGTGGCGATGAGTGGGATATATTTGTCAATTAATATTCCTTTAACCTATTACTGTCATCATCGCTATAAGTGGTCGAGGTATATTAATTTGATGGAAGAACACCTTTCAGCCTTGAAGCCAGATATGCTCGCTTTCCTTCTATCACTAATTTGAACTGCTCAAGTTGCTCGCAATGGACCTCATTTGTTATCATTTGATTTGAGTTTAAAATTTCAAAGTGCCGTAAACATTTCATATCGCAGCAAATAAATCAAAACGCCTTTTTTAGCGTAGGTTGCCGGTGTTTCTTCTTTCTCTACCACCCCTTTTTAGCTTGACATTTTTGTGGAGAATGTATTTCTCGCTACCAGTGAATATCCGGTCTACATTCGAGGTAAATAATTTTTATCAAATAAGTGTGGGAGACAATGTTTTTAAGTTCTATTATTTATAAGAAGGTTTCATTCCTGAAATGTGACATCAAAGAAAATCACAAATTTACTCTTTACGCGCGAATAGATTCGGAAAGATTCTGAGAAAACTCTTCACCCAATTCGCTAACTTTCCGCTAGCATGCAGGTCTCGATGAATTATTGAGTGACCAAATCTGAGCTTCTCAGTTAGTTTTATCAAAAGTTATGATGTGATTTTATTCAACCATAGTTTGCAGGATGTCCTCGTTAAACTCTAATTGCTGACTGTTTGATAACATGGAAATTTTTTTTTCAAGCATTGCTTACACAACGTGCACGTCGAGTTAGGTAAATCTTTTAGGACGAGAAATCGTGTTCAATATGTTTTTCAATAAACCGCATAAGTAAACTCCTGTAGCGATTACTGATTTCAAATAAATGTTCATCTTCAATTGAGTCGTTAATTCGCACACAGTATATCGAAAAAAGTGTTATAATTGAGAGCGAAAAACATGTTGTGTGCAACTTTTTCGCTATATTTAACATTTTTTGAAAAATAGTATCAGTATACTGTTAATAAAATTTATTTCAAAACGTCCTGTGAGGAAAAGAAAAAAAAACAAAAAATTGGTGATTTCCCAAAACTTCTTCTCACTTTTTTCGACTTTTCCCTCGCTTTCTCAAAACTAACTTTGTGCAGATAACGAGTTATTTGAAAAAAAAACCACAGATATACTCTCCTTCATTTTCTAGAATGCCCTTCTATCTTTCTGGTAGACTTTTCAATGCCCACAATTCACTTTTCAATGACGATACATACTCATCCAGTACTGTTCTGACCTCGTCTAAAGGATTGAATTTTTTTCGTCGCCCAAGTGATTTTAAAGACTACGGAATACACGATAATCAGAAAGAAAGATGTCTGGCAAATGTGGCGATGAGTGGGATATATTTGTCAATTAATATTCCTTTAACCTATTACTGTCATCATCGCTATAAGTGGTCGAGGTATATTAATTTGATGGAAGAACACCTTTCAGCCTTGAAGCCAGATATGCTCGCTTTCCTTCTATCACTAATTTGAACTGCTCAAGTTGCTCGCAATGGACCTCATTTGTTATCATTTGATTTGAGTTTAAAATTTCAAAGTGCCGTAAACATTTCATATCGCAGCAAATAAATCAAAACGCCTTTTTTAGCGTAGGTTGCCGGTGTTTCTTCTTTCTCTACCACCCCTTTTTAGCTTGACATTTTTGTGGAGAATGTATTTCTCGCTACCAGTGAATATCCGGTCTACATTCGAGGTAAATAATTTTTATCAAATAAGTGTGGGAGACAATGTTTTTAAGTTCTATTATTTATAAGAAGGTTTCATTCCTGAAATGTGACATCAAAGAAAATCACAAATTTACTCTTTACGCGCGAATAGATTCGGAAAGATTCTGAGAAAACTCTTCACCCAATTCGCTAACTTTCCGCTAGCATGCAGGTCTCGATGAATTATTGAGTGACCAAATCTGAGCTTCTCAGTTAGTTTTATCAAAAGTTATGATGTGATTTTATTCAACCATAGTTTGCAGGATGTCCTCGTTAAACTCTAATTGCTGACTGTTTGATAACATGGAAATTTTTTTTTCAAGCATTGCTTACACAACGTGCACGTCGAGTTAGGTAAATCTTTTAGGACGAGAAATCGTGTTCAATATGAGAAAATTACATAAAATATTTACATATACTTGTTTCAACTATTAAATATCTTATTCCGATATATGTATGCATTTGTTACTTATGAAGGTTGCATTTTGGCTACAGATTGTGATAGAGGTCATTATAAACTGAGAATTTCCGGCTTCTTAAATGCGACACGGAAATCTGACGTCGATGACGTGGTGGTAAACAAAAATAGTTAAATGACAAAAGTAAGTTCAAATTCCAAAATTTCGACATAGTTGAGTGCTAGCTTCAAAACCGAGGGGAAAATTTGAAACAAAAAATATTATGGGTAATTAGAAATTTATATAAGTATCAGGAACACTAATTTTTTAATCTCTTCATTTTATTTATCCAATCGATGTTTCCTGACAAGGATTAAAAATTTTATTTTAACTAAAAATTTAAATAATCATCCTGTGTACTCCTATGCAGAGCCAGCAGATATGTTACCATTTTGACTGCTCTTTGTATTGGCTTCACTAGAGGCAAGTAGTTCAACTAGGTACTCCATTTAATCCACGTTGACGTAGCTCCAAGAAGATCAATAAAGAAAAGACTCTTGTTCACAAGTTGTGGGCCTGACGAGCACTGTACCTGCATAGGTAAAATTTAAGACAGCTTTATTGTAACTGCTATTCCTACCTAGTCGTAACTCCCTCAACCTAAATCACATGCAGGCAATATGAGTACATAGTGGTATGAAAACCGCACTTCTTAAGAACCGCGGCAGGTCTCAATTCCTTGAGATTTATTTCTCTTTTAATTTTTTCTTTGTCTCACTAATATCCAGGGCCAACTCTAGACATGTGAAACTGTGCGGTTCGCGCAGCCACTAATCAGCAGGCTGGTGGAACTATATATGCTATAATATAATATATAATTTATGGGAAATTACATAAGGAAAACTATAATTAAACGAGTAAGAGGCGCAAAGTATTTTTCGGTATTTCTCTATTGCACTCCCAGATACATCCCATTATGAACAAATATAATACATTACATGAAGGGAAATGTTTTCAGGGTTGGCCACCCTTTTGACTTTTGCTCATCAATTCGGTTTAAGGGATAATTTGGTCGATCCAAGCATATCTTTGAAAGGACCTGGAAAAAGGAACACTTTTGCTGAATGTAG